>JALHBL010001575.1:0-32159 GCA_023638675.1 Camponotus pennsylvanicus
AAAAGAGGCAACAATACGCCCGATATATATCGACTCCAAACCCTCACTTCTCGCGTCTACATGACTTTTTTTATAGTAGACTAGCACGCAGCGCGCGCTAACGCGCGCGCCATGTTTAGTCGTCATTACTTAAATAATATAAAAAATTAAATATAATCAAATGATTAATAAGTAATTAATGATGATTTATTTTAATTATTATGAATTAAATGAATTCATAAATTAATTTTCAATAAATTTTATTAATTTTAAAATTCAATTAAAATATAAGTTTCATTCGTTAATTTAAAAAAATTAAAATTAATATTAAAATTTTTTGTTTTTTACTTTTTAATTTTTATTCTAAATGCAATTAAAATGTTATAAAACGATAGTTATTATTTTTTAATTAAATTACACATACAAATATTTAAAACAAAAATTCTTTTAATTTTTATTTACTTTCTTATCTTTGACATTATTATAACATAATTATATATCACTTTTTCGTTTGTTATGTTTTACTAATCAAATATTTCTTTATAAACATAGTTTTTTATTTTTTTGGACAAATTATCATCCTTTAAATAAACTTTTAATGAATTCCAAGAACGAACTCGTGAAAATGCTACATACAGTTGTTCATGATTGAAAATATTTTTTCGAAGATCTATTGCAATTTTTTCGAAAGTTTGTCCTTGTGATTTATTTATTGTCATAGCAAATGCCAATTTCACTGGAAATTGTCTTCTTTTAAAAGTAAATGGATATACATTTTCGCAATATAAAGTGATACGATTAAGAAAAACTATTTCTCCAATCTTATTACCTGTTAAAATTGGGAGCGTCCGAAATGGCCACGTTCGAAATGGCCACGGGTAAATTTGACCACGTTCGAAATGGCCACGTTCGAAACGGCCACGTTCGAAACGGCCACGTTCGTAATGGCCACTCGTTCGTAATGGCCACGTTCGAAACGGCCACGTTCGGAACGGCCACGTTCGGAACGGCCACGTTCGGAACGGCCACGTTCGAAATGGCCACGGATAAATTTGACCACGTTCGAAATGGCCACGTTCGAAACGGCCACGTTCGTAATGGCCACTCGTTCGTAATGGCCACGTTCGAAACGGCCACGTTCGTAATGGCCACTCGTTTGTAATGGCCACGTTCGAAACGGCCACACGTTCGAAACGGCCACACGTTCGAAACGACCACACGTTCGAAACGGCCAAACGTTCGAAACGGCCACACGTTCGAAACGGCCACACAACTTCACGCGAAGCGAGGGGGACGGGGTGGGTGCGGGAGGGGGGCCGACGGCCCCCCCTTGCACCCCCCCCCGTGTGTGTGTGTGTGTGTGTGTGAGAGAGTGCGTGTGTGAGGAGATAGTGCTTCCAACATTCCGTGGCCATTCCGAACGTGGCCGTTTCGAACGTGTGGCCGTTTCGAACGTGTGGCCGTTTCGAACGTGTGGCCGTTTCGAACGTGTGGCCGTTTCGAACGTGGCCATTACGAACGAGTGGCCATTATGAACGTGGCCGTTTCGAACGTGGCCATTACGAACGAGTGGCCATTACGAACGTGGCCGTTTCGAACGTGGCCGTTTAGAACGTGGCCATTTCGAACGTGGTCAAATTTATCCGTGGCCATTTCGAACGTGGCCGTTCCGAACGTGGCCGTTTCGAACGTGGCCATTACGAACGAGTGGCCATTACGAACGTGGCCGTTTCGAACGTGGCCGTTTCGAACGTGGCCATTTCGAACGTGGTCAAATTTACCCGTGGCCATTTCGAACGTGGTCAAATTATATCCACTCGTTAAAATTTCACAGCGTAATAAGTTATTACTTAAATCTAAAATCAATAATCTTGTACCATTGCATAAACCTTCGCTGATACTAAGATTTCTAATAAGCATGACAATAGTATATTTTCTTAAGCATAATTGATAAGGTGGAAGACACGTTGGATTTAAAGAGTTGAGATATTCTATCGGAATTGTTTCATATATATCTTGATTATCTCCAGTCGTTTCAAGAGTATCTATACTTGTATAAATTCTTTCCGTTGTTTCATCCAACAAATTTACTACTTTTTCATTTATTTCATTAACATCGACATTTCTTGCAGATAATATAACGTAATTAGCCATAGTTTTATATTGTTTATGTTTTATAATGTCTCCGTACATGTCTTTAACCATATCCAAATTTGCGTTTGCTATACATTTTTCTGGAATATGAATATTATCTGAATGATCATTTAAAGAACCATTACCTAAATTTAGTAAAAATTGTGCAAATTCTTTTTCCTGTGGTAAAGTTCTCATATTTTGTGTCAATGAAAATATTTTAAATTGCTTCCATAGAATACTAAATTTTATCGATAAATTGATAATTTCACAACGCGTAGCTCTTTCTTTTACAGGTAATAATTGTCTAAAATCTCCACCAAGAAGAACGATTTTACCACCAAAATATAAATCATTTTGCATTATATCACGTAATGTTCGATCCATTATTTCTAATACATAGCGTGGTGCCATAGGAGCTTCGTCTATAATAAAAATATCCACAAGTTTTAAATTTTCAGCCTCTTTAGATTGAACTTTAATGTTTGATGTAGAATCAGCGAAAAGAGGTACAGGTAATCCAAAAACTTTGTGTATTGTTTTTCCATTTGGAAGTAATGTTGCAGCAATACCGGTAAATGCCATCGTATTAATTATTTTTCCTCTACTTTTAAGTAGATAATACAAGGTTGTATAAATGAAAGTTTTACCAGATCCACCTGGACCATCAATATAAAAACAGTTATTACTATTGTTACTTGTTGCTATTAAAATAGTATCAACAATTTCTTTTTGTTCTATATTTAATTGTTCATATTGTCGCATACCTATCGATATATCTTCTTCAATTTGTTCTTCGTCGTTTATTTCTTGTTCTATTTCTTGTTCAATTTCAAGAAAATTAGCAATATTTGATCCTTCTTTTTGAAGTAAATTAATAATATAATTATAAACCTTCTTTATTCCTATTATAGGTCCAAATCGTCTTATATAATCTTCTGACATATCTTTTTTAAACTCATCCCATAACTTTTTCGGATGAACTGGTTGACAATGAATCAAAATTCGTACGAATAAATTACGAAGTCGTCTTGGCATCATCCAAATTTTTGCTTCATTCATTGCGCGATACCATTCTTCATCATCTTCTATGAGTCCTAATGCTAAACATGCAGCAGTAAAAGTTTGATGTATCTCGTTATTAACTGTTCTTAATTGTTGAAAACTTGTAGCTCCTTTAACATGTAGTAAAAGTATACGTAAATGAAACAATTCTATTTGAGATGGGCTAACGGAATACATACGACCAATACAATTAAAATATCTTTGACGTTTCTCCCAGCGATTAATAGTTCTGCCGTTAATTGTAATTTTTTTAAATACATAATGAGATGGAATATCACTGTATAAATATTGTTTTGCTTCCTCATCTCGAGCATTTAACTGAAAATAATCCAATAACATTGTTGCTCGTTCTACAGCAAATCTTATCGCATCATTATTAATATTATCATCGATTATAACATTATGTTCGTTTGGTAAATGAACTGGTAAACGAAATATAGCGTGACTTTTTTCTTGTAAAGGTTTACTTAAAATGCGCCAACACGCTTCTACGGGTCCAACATATCGAGCTTCGATAAAATCTTGAATTTCATCATGTATTATTGTTTTATCTATATTTTCTCCAATGATTATAGACGCAGCATCGTGACCCTTATAAATATATTTATATAAATATTTTACAGATTTTATACTCGAAACTATTTCAACATTAATATGACTATTAAATAAAAGTAAGAGTGTTGAATTATATGGAACAACATATCTATTATCAACAACATATCGTCTAGGTCTTTCGTACAGCAATCCATTATTTCTTCGACGATATTGTGGATAACCATCTTCATCCATAGTTGTTTCAGGTCGAAATGGTTTTGGAAAATGTTTTGAACATTTATCATTTATTAAACACCAATTTCCACATGGTCCATGAATCATATGTTTCATTACAACATTATGTAAACTTTCATTTTCATTAGGATCAGGAATTTCTGCAGAAATAAATTTATCAACTATTTCAGAATTTGATATTTTACAATTCTGTTTTAATGTAATCAATAAATGTATATGTGGTAATCCACGTTTTTGAAATTCTATTACATAAACGTATGCTAAAACTTCACCAAAAAATTTTTGTCTAACGATAACATCGATTAAATAATTTTTTTTATATTAAATACTCGAGCACATATATCTGGCCTATCTGCAGGTTGTTGATTTGGAAGTAAATTTTCTTTAATTTCACGCCAATTTGGATTACAAGTCATAGTAACAAAGATATCTGGTTTTCCATATTTCCGAACAATAGCCATCGCATCTTGATAATGTTGCAACATATTACGCGGTGAACCCACAAATGTCGATGGAAGTATAATCATTTTTCCAATGTGAGCATCGTTATTATTGGCGGTGTTTGCTAAATAATCAATTAATCCTTGATAAGTCTCAGCTCGCAATTGTTTTTGATTCTGTTTACAATAATTAATTCGGTCTTTTTCAATTTTTATATAATTATCTACAAGCCATTGCTGAAATAATCGTCTTCCCATGATAAAAATATTAAAATTATCACGTATAGCTATGCGATATTTTACATAGGCAGTTCTACTTATTCGTTTATTACAACTCTTACGTTGTAAATTATCATGCCATCCTTGATTACCATATGGATAGAATAATGGATAAATCCATGGTTCTACATTTGGATCCATCGTACTGACTTGTTTTAATGTTTTAGTACTTTTATTAAAAATTGTTATATAAGTTTCAGGAATTTCACCATCTGCCGTAGTAGAAAAAACAGCTGCAACTTCATTTACCTTTTGTACATTGTATCGGCCACGATCGATGCCCTTTTTAGATAAAAATCCTAATTGTAATTCTTGTATATTATTATTTCCAGTTATTTGTTGTTGCATTTGAATTTCTTCGTGCATCATTCGATAAGATTGTGCAAAAATATTATTCGTACGTATTATATTATCTATTGAATGTAAAATTTCCTCATCAAGATTTGAATTTTGATGTAATCGACAGTCTGTCGTTTCATTATTATCCACGATAAAGAGTTGACCATAACTTGGTATTTCGTTAGATGCTGGATATAATGCGGTATTAATTTGATAATAGATTTGTCCTTGAATTTTGAAACAATAAGGTCCATGTCTTTGCGCACTAAAATCTACTAAATTTGCATTAAACGATGCAAATGAAAATGAATTATTATATCCACGAATACGATTGTAAAAATGTTTTGATTTGGGATGATTTTCAGTAAATAATTCAAAAAGTTCATGCGGCGGTTGAGGTAAAGGATTTAATTCAACTGTTCCATGACTACAGCAATCGTTAAATGAATTACCTTTATTAGTTACTTTTTCAGAATTGAAATGTTTCGCACCGCAATGTTCGCAGCTTATATACATTTCTCCTATATAATGTTCTACAATATTTTCTAATTGAATGTAAGACGTATTAATATCCATGTATCCTTTTGTTAAAGCTCGAGTTTTTTCAATCCATTTTATTTTTCTATTTTTATCATATATATTAGAAAGTATTAATTTTGTTTTTAATGTTTTATCATCATATATTACAGTATTTTGTGATGGTACTTCTCTCTCTCTCTCATGTGAAATAATTAAATTTTCTAAATCTACTCTGTTATCATCTAAATTCATCAACTCATTTGATGTGCCAGGTATTGAAGAAATAATATTGTTATTTAATAAAGTATTTATAGTTGAGTTATGAACATTTTGAATTATTTGAATAGCATCATTATTATTTGTTTGAGATGCAGTGGTAATTGTTTCATTTACTGAATATACTTCTTTTGCATGTGAAGTTGAAGGATTAAAAACTATTACTATATTTTTTAAAAAATTAGAAGATGTTTGAGTCATATTTGAGTAAATTTCAATATTTGATAAAGATTGAGAATCTTTTTTAGACAACATTCATTTTGTTTTCCGTTTCTCGGCCTGCTGTTTTGCTCTTTTTTCTCGTTTATTACGTTGATATTCCTCTTCTTCTTCAATTGATCGAATTATTTTTCTTCGAGGCATAATTATTATATAAATAATTTTAATTAAAAATGTATAAATATTAAAAATAGTAATAACTTTTTCAATACGTTATAAAAATATATAAATTAATTTTAATTAAAGATTATATAATTTTAGAAAACAAATTATAAAACTTAATTTTTAATATATAAACATAATTTATAAATAATAAAATTAATAATTTTAAAATGAATTTTAAATTTACACAAAATTAAAATTAATTTTAATCTAGTCAAAATTAATTTTATTCTATAATCGAAGTCAGTTTATTTTTTAATTAAATAAATTAAAAATTAAATTTAAATTTAATAATTTACATTAAAACTAATTCTAATCTAACTTTAAATTAACAATTTAATTCAAAGCAATTTTAATTTAATAATCTAAGTAAAAATTAAATTTAATTTTAATTTTAATTCGAGTAAAAGTTATTATTTATTAAATAATATTTATAAAAAATGTAGATAATTGTATGTGATATATAAATATATTTACATATATGTATACATTGTATAATTAAATATAAACTTACGTGGGTGACTCCTCTGTGTTTGTCAACTTTTTTTAATAGCAATAGTTGAAAATTTGATGTCAATTTTTGAAGAGTTTGTTTGAATATCTTGGGGTTTACTATAAATTAATGAGATCTAAATTAATATATATAAGTGAGACAAAGGTAGTAAGTAAAATAATATTTATAAAAAGAGACACACACACAATTAATGTTCTGCTTTATATATTAATTTAAATCTTATTAATTTATAGTAAGCCCCACGACATTAAAAAGAATTCTCCAATAACTGTTAGTAAAACAACTACAACTACTTCAGTGGAAGAAATGTCAACAGACACAGAAGAATCACCAACGTAAGTTTATACGTAATTATACAATATACAAATTATCTACATTTTTTTATAAATATTTTTATACACACACCCATATATATATACACATCTATATATATATATATATATATATATATATATATATACATATATACAATTTATGTTCTATCTATATGTATATAAAGATAAAACATAAGTTGATGATACATTTATATTTATGTTTTTAATAAATCTTTTGATATTTACATATATAGAACATCTGAAACTCAAGACATCTTAATTCTAAACAAAAATGATATAATTGAAACAATTCAATTTTCAAGTGATGAGATGTTAGAAAGTATACAAATAGAAGATTCAACTGTGTAAGTTTTTATTTTCAATCTTTTATATCTCTTTAATAAAATTATCTATTATTTTTATTTTTTTATTATTTTTTATCTAATAACATAGGTTGACATCGATTTTGATCCTCAGATCTTAATAGTTGTTTCCGAAGGATTTTGACATGCTAAAACCGAATCCAATGCCCGAATAGTTATTCTATCACGTCAGGTTTTGGATATATCTACACTAAAAAATACCAAAAAGGCCATTTTTCGAATTTTTTATGTTAAAATAACTACAAAACGGTACATGTTAGCCTTATTTTCTCAATGGATTCGAGTTCTGCAGAAAAAGATCTATAGAAATCATATATTGAACTTTAAAGTGATAAAAAAATGTTACATTTACCAAGCCGCACCAAAAAGTGTCCAAATAGCCAGTGCGAAAAATGATATTTTTAACACTTTTAGGTATGTTCTGGTAAATGTAGTATTTTATTATCACTCTTCAAAGTTTAACACATTGTTTTTATAGATTTATTTTGCAGAATTCGAATTCGTTGAGAAAATGAGGCTAACACGAACTGTTTTATAGTTATTTCAACATAAAGAAATCCGAAAAAGGGCTTTTCTAGTACTTTTAGGTATAGATATATCCAAAACTTGACGTGATAGAGTAATTCAGGCAACGGATTCGGTTTTAGCATGCCAAAATCCTTCGAGAACGACTATTGAGGTCTAAGGATCAAAATTAATGTCGGCCTGTGTTACATATAATTCAAACAAATATATATTTTAAAATATATTACAGCGAAATTATCGGTTATGTGGACGAAATTGACGGTCCCAAGATTGTCGGAAAAGCACAACAATATAAATTGTTAAAATTTATGGTCAACAATAACAGTCGTCATCGTATACAGGTTGTTGCGTGGAATAATAAGATTGAGCGAATTCAATTTCACTTAAAACCTAATCGGGTAATTAAAGAATTATGTTTTTCCTTTTATTTATTAAAAATTGAACTATTTTAATTATTATAAATTAATAATTATATATCCTTAAACACATATATTCAAAAGATGTCCAGGAGAATGTAGGATTCACACAACGTCCGATATTTGACATACGACGTCCAAAATCCAATAAGAAAATTTGATTTTTGATTGATTCCAGAAATCAAATTTTCTTATTGGATACCAAACGTTGTACGTCGGATATCGGACGCAGTGTGAATCCTGCATAATATCTTCTGGATATCATCTGTCTTACGGATTTATATTATATATATATGGGTATATGTATATAGGGTAAGGTTGCTCAAGTCGTACCACTGCCTAAATCGTACCTTTTAAATATTGGACGTAATATCGCGGCAACAGCGCCACTAGCGGCAAAAAGATTTACTTTTTAGTCAACCATACTGATTCACATATTGTTCGTGTGTCACCGATACCGTGGAAACGTAATCTCTCATCAAAAAGAGTTTATGGGTATTTGTTATAATTTTCTACATATGTTTGGTAGTTAATCTTGCAAGTAAGTTGTTGGTAAAATCAAATTTTTTTATTAAACATAAGTTCTGTAGCATTTATAGAATCGTTTGTACGAAACGAAATCGTATTAAATTTAATCAGTGTGAAGTTATGATTATTTTACATATGAATTGAGTAGTGTTTTAAGTCGTACCCATGCGAGATTCCTAAGTCGTACTGGTATGATTCATAAAATTACTTCTTGCTTTTAGCGACTTTCATTTCTTATTGTTTTCATTCTTGTTTTTTGTGATTTTATAGGCCATAATTATGTCAAAGCGAATTTATAATAGTTGGAAAAAAGAAGATATGGATGAGGCGTTATCCAAATTATCGCAAGGTGTTATTGGTTTTAATGAAAAAAAAATGTGTGTGTGATGAGTGCACTCATTGAATATGAGACATGCATACATATTACTTATAAAATACGTTATAATTATTATTGTTGCTTAATTGTATTCTTAGGTACGACTTAAGCTTTTAGGTGGTACCACTTAGGAGACTGGTTTCTTTAGTCGTACCGTTATAAGTTTTTGAAGATTTAGTTTATTTGATGTGACAACATATAGATTTTTTCATTTTGTTATAATAAATGAAAACAATGTTTACACAAGTTTTGAATAACACATTTAGGTTCTATTTATTTGATAAATCCTCACTTTTATACGGTTTTTTTCTTAAGGGGTACGACTTGAGCAACCTTACCCTATGTATACATGTAATTTTAAATAATATTGCATTTATATATATACACTAATAATTCCAATATTTTATATTTATAGATTATTCACATTGATGGTGCGAAAGCAAAAAAACCAAAAATCACAGATTTTAATATTGGAACATTACCGTACGAATTATTAATACGATCTAACACTATTATAAACAATTTAGGCATATTTGATTTGAAAAAGAATATTAATAATATAAAACCAAAATTAATAAAAATAGAGGATATACCAGAAAATTTAAACAATTATATAGGTAAGAATTATTTTAATATACTGAATTTAAACGTTATTTAATAAATTATATCAAATATGCAATTAAAAATTCTTAATTTATTATTTATCTCTATAATTAATATAATTAATATTATGTAACGTAATTAATATAAAATATGTTTTAGCTGTACAAAGCTATGTAAAAACAAATTTTAATACGTTCTCTAATAATTTGAAAACATATGGCTATGGATCCATTACCGATGGATATTACAAACTGGAAATTCAAGTCATAAATTATGAAAATACTAATTGCTTTGAAAAAGGACAAAAAATCGAGGTCAAAGGATATGTGAAACTTTCAAGTTGGTTATAAATTTATATTATAAAAATATAAATTTATATTTAATTTTTATATTTAATAAAATTAATTTAAGATTATATTTATTTTACTTTTTATAAAATTTTTGTTTTCAAACTTTTATTTAATTAATTTATAATATTCTTCATCTTTTTCTCTTTCACGTTAATATTAATTAAAATTTATTTTATAGATAATAATATTTTCCACTTAGAAGTCGATAAAACTTCTGATATGAAATTAACAGAAATCTATGAAACGATAACTTTCGCTCAATGTTTACAAGGATCAAAACCAATTATAAAAAGAACACAAAATAATATTGAATCGGATTTACCAAACAAAATTTCTCGAATTTAATAAGTTAAAAAAATTAAAATACGTTGTGTTTTACACGTAAATAATTTATTATATATAATCATATATAAATTGATTAATATATAATTTATACAAAACTATATATAAAATCTATCCATATGTATATAATTGGATATAATTATATTCCATATAACACAGAAAGATTGCAGACATAATTAAAATGTTAGTGATGCAATTTACATATTGTAAAATGATCTCATATATAATTATAGGTTATATATAATATACAAGACTATACTTTATTATATGTTGTGTATCACCGTAACATCTTAATTATGTTTGCAATCTTTCTATGTTATACGGAATATAATTATATTTAATTATATATGGACAGATAACTCTCTCACCCCACACACACACACACACACGCACGCACACACGCACGCACGCACGCGCACACACACACAGTTTTGTATAATTATATACATATATATATATATATATATATATATATATATATATATATATATACACACGTATAATCAATTTATATATGATTATATATAAAGAGTTTTTTACCTGAACAATTTAATGTTCTGTTGTCGAATATGTACTACTGTTTGTCCAATATTTACTATTGTTTGTCCAATATTTACTATTTAATATTTCTTACTGTTTGTTTAATATTTACTTACAATATAAATAGAAGATAGGGTTATCTGCACATATTATTGTTAATTTATAATCTAGATACATTAACATTTAAGTTTTGGTTGTTTTATTCTCCATCTAATTTTCTTCCATTAATTATAAGTATTATAAGTATAACTGTAGTTTCAATATGAATAGATTTGTAGTAAAAACCTTAAAAATGAAATAAAAATATATTATATATATAATATATATGTATATGTGTATATGTATATATGTCTAAATCAAATTTTGTCGAATATATATATATTCGACAAAATTTTATTTAAAAAAAAACATGTACTCAATACTAACATTATTTATATAGAAGAATTTTTGATGTGTCACAAAAGATTCTGGTAAATCAACAAAATCCCCGACCGTAACTTTTTGGCCTTTAACTATATTATACACATTAACAATATATAATCTTCTACTCATTTACAAGACAAAAGCATTGAAAACATTTAAGTAATTATTTGCATTAATAAATTAATATCTAATAAAGAAACAATTTTTTTACTTTAGGTACACAACAATATGAATAAATACTTACAACAGAACACGATCCGAGTCTTATAATCTATAAATTACTTTTCCGAATAGAATTTTTTTGTTATTCAATCCAAGAGCTAATTCTTTCAGTGAAATTAAATCTAATTTTAATGATTTCTCTCCAAATGGGTATCTATCCACCTTTGTATATAGTAAATGTCTAATATCCAATACCTATATTTAATCATAAACCTATAAATATGTTTGTTATGCCAAAATCACATATTACATTTATTTTCAATTAATAATTTTACTAATATACTTTGATTATTTAACTGAACAAATTAGTATAAGTAAATATTACTAATACTGATCTGTTCAGTTAAATAATCAAAGTATATTAGTAAAATTAATAATTGAAAATAAATATGAGAAATCGTTACAATTAGATTTAATTTCATTGAAAGAATTAACTCTTGGACTGAATATCAAGAAAGTTGTATTTGGAAAAGTAATTTATTAGATTACAAAATTCAGATTGTGTTCCATTGTAAATATTTATTCATATTGTTATGTAACTAAAGTAAAAAATCGAAATTATATGAATTCAATAAAGAATAAAAATTTACACAGAAACGTGCTAAGTAAAAACGTTAGTACTTGATATTAATTCTACTAATATATTACTTTGATTATTTGACTGAATAGATCAGTGAAATTTATGAACTGTTACATTTATTAATCTTATGTTTATTAAATTTTTAATATATTATTAATATAATCATTTTACTATTACTATTATATTGCAATATTATATTTTAAATTTAATATATAATCTCTATATTTCTGAAATATTGTAATCAATGTTTAAATATATTAATAAGTTTATACATGTTAACTATAACAAATTTAGTAAAATATATAAAAATATTTAACTTATATATATAATTAGATTATTAGATAATTATATTCCATATAACACAGAAAGATTGCAGACATAATTAAAATGTTAATGATGCAATTTACATATTGTAAAATGATCTTATATATCATTATAGGTTATATATAATATATAAGACTATACTTTATAATATGTTGCATCACACTGTAACATTTTAATTATGTTTGCAATCTTGCTATATTCTATGGAATATAATTATATCTAATTATATATGAACAGATTCTCTCTCTCTCACACACACACACACACACACACACACACACACACGTAGTTTTGTATAATTATATATATATATAAAGAATTTTTTACTTGGACAATTCAATATTCTATTGTCGAATATGTATTATTGTTTGTCCAATGTTTACTATTTAATATTTCCTACTGTTTGTTTAATATTTACTTACAATATAAATAAAAATAATATTATCTGCACACATCAATGTTGATTTATAATCTGGATACGTTAACATCTAACTTTTGGTTTTTTTATTCTTCATCTAATTTTCTTTCATTAATTATAAGTAAAACTGTAGTTTCAATATGAATAGATTTATAGTAAAAACTGAAAATGGAATAAAAATATATATATATATATATATATATATATATATATATATATATATAATATATATGTATTCGACAATAAAATAAATAATATTAATGTATGTAGTGTTAATGTATTCAGTTTTACATAAAAAAAGTATCCAGTTTATAAATCAACATCGATGTATGCAGATAACACTATCAATTCTATTGTAAGTAAATATTGGACAAACAATAAGACAGATAAAGAATTAATTACGCGTACATATACAGGGTGACCCATTTTAACTTAGGCAGCCAAATAACTCGAAAACTAAGCCCAGCCAAACAAAAATGTTTCAGACAAAAGTTGTATGGTTTCGAGGGGGCCATAAGATGGTACCATTGGTTTGACCTTGAAGAGTCATTTGAAGGTCACGTGAAAGTCACTTCAATTTTTTTAAATGGAACACCCTATATATTTTTGCACATTCTTGTAGCTTATCTCGAGAGCTTTCCAAAACACTATAATTAACTACCTTTTCGTTAAGTACTTTTTGAGTTATGAGGCTTGAAATAATTTCTTAATTTTACATAAACCGTAAAATATTTTGTAAAATATTCATTTTTCGATTATCTTACCTTAATACTTTTATGTACAAAATAATGAAAGGAATCAATTGGTGTAAAGAAAACACATAGTTATTTTTAAGAAAAAATATGGAATTGTTAATTGCAAATTACATATTTTTTCTTCAAAACAACTATGTGTTTTTTTTACACCAATTGATTCCTCTCATTATTTTGTACGTAAAAGTATTAAGGTAAGATAATCGAAAAATGAATATTTTACAAGATATTTTACGGTTTATGTAAAATAAAGAAATTATTTCAAGCCTCATAACTCAAAAAGTACTTAACGAAAAGGTACTTAGTTATAGTGTTTTGGAAAGCTCTCGAGATAAGCTACAAGAATGTGCAAAAATATATAGGGTGTTCCGTTTAAAAAAATTGAAGTGACCTTCACGTGACCTTCAAATGACTCTTCAAGGTCAAACCAATGGTACCATCTTATGGCCCCCTCGAAACCATACAACTTTTGTCTGAAACATTTTTGTTTGCTGGGCTTAGTTTTCGAGTTATTTGGCTGCCTAAGTTAGAATGGGTCACCCTGTATACATCGTATATTATCACAATAAGCTACTTAGTATAATATAAAGCCGGATCTACATTGGTCGTATCGTAACGTCGCAAGTCGTAAATCGTAGACAAATTGACTAACCATAGTCGATTATTTCAAAAATAATCAACCATGATTGGTCAATTTGCCTACGACTTACGACTTGCGACGTTACGATACGACCAATGTAGATCTGGCTTTATGCAGAATGCGCGTTACTTTAAACATGTAACATACTTCATATAATATCTAATAAAAAAATTTATTTTATATAAAGTTTATTATTTGCCATAGTAACATATAAACTATGGTAACAAAAAATAAATAAATTTAAAGTCAAGCTTTTGAATTCATTTTCCGGTCTTGATAAAAGTTTATTAAAAAATGTCTAAGAGAATATCGGATAAGAAAGGTATGTATAAAATATAATTTTATAACAGTATATATTATAATAAATATATAATATGTATTATAATAAATTTGTAATGAAAATTACATATTTATTATAATTACATATATATTACAGAAGTACTGCATATATATTAATACACAATTAATTTTAAAATAAAAAACTAATTCAAAACGCATTTTATTTCAGTTAAAGTGATATACGATAAATCCTTGGAAGAAGAAATTACAAAAACCAATATTTTAATAAACTCTAAAGATATTACCATGTGAGTATTTAACTTATACTCTCGCTCTTCCATTCTCTCTCTCCCATTATTCTCTCTCCCATTCTCTCTCCCATTCTCTCTCTCTCTCTCTCGCTCTCTTTCTTTCTACTTACTACCTTTGTCTCACTTATATGTATTAATTTAGATCTCATTAATTTATAGTAGACCCCAAGATATTCAAACAAACTCTTCAAAAATTGACATCAAATCTTCAACTATTGCAATTAAAAAAATGTTGACAAACACAGAAGAGTCACCCACATAAGTTTATATTTAATTATACAATGTATACATGTATGTAAATATATTTATATATCACATACAATTATCTACATTTTTTATAAATATTATTTATTAAATAATATGTAGAGGATATATAGAGGAGTATCCTATATATAGAGGAGTCACCCACGTAAGTTTATATTTAATTATACAATGTATACATATATGTAAATATATTTATATATCACATACAATTATCTACATTTTTTATAAATATTATTTATTAAATAATATTTATAAAAAATGTAGATAATATTGTATGTGATATATAAATATATTTACATATATGTATACATTGTATAATTAAATATAAACTTACGTGGGTGACTCCTCTGTGTTTGTCAACATTTTTTTAATTGCAATAGTTGAAAATTTGATGTCAATATTTGAAGAGTTTGTTTGAATATCTTGGGGTTTACTATAAATTAATGAGATCTAAATTAATATATATAAGTGAGACAAAGGTAGTAAGTAAAATAATATTTATAAAAAGAGACACACACACAATTTATGTTCTGCTTTATATATTAATTTAAATCTTATTAATTTATAGTAAGCCCCACGACATTAAAAAGAATTCTCCAATAACTGTTAGTAAAACAACTACAACTACTTCAGTGGAAGAAATGTCAACAGACACAGAAGAATCACCCACGTAAGTTTATACTTAATTATACAATATACAAATTATCTACATTTTTTTATAAATATTTTTATACATACACCCATATATATATATACAATTATATATATATATATATATATATATACATATATATATATATATATATATACACACAATTTATGTTCTATCTATATGTATATAAAGATAAAACATAAGTTGATGATACATTTATATTTATGTTTTTAATAAATCTTTTAATATTTACATATATAGAACATCTGAAACTCAAGACATCTTAATTCTCAACAAAAATGATATAATTGAAACAATTCAATTTTCAAGTGATGAGATGTTAGAAAGTATACAAATAGAAGATTCAACTGTGTAAGTTTTTATTTTCAATCTTTTATATCTCTTTAATAAAATTATCTATTATTTTTATTTTTTTATTATTTTTTATCTAATAACATAGGTTGACATCGATTTTGATCCTCAGATCTTAATAGTTGTTTCTGAAGGATTTTGACATGCTAAAACCGAATCCAATGCCCGAATAGTAATTCTATCACGTCAGGTTTTGGATATATCTACACTAAAAAATACCAAAAAGGCCATTTTTCGAATTTTTTATGTTAAAATAACTACAAAACGGTACGAGTTAGCCTTATTTTCTCAATGGATTCGAGTTCTGCAGAAAAAGATCTATAGAAATCATATATTGAACTTTAAAGAGATAAAAAAATGTTACATTTACCAAGCCGCACCAAAAAGTGTCCAAATAGCCAGTGCGAAAAACGGTATTTTTAACACTTTTAGGTATGTTCTGGTAAATGTAGTATTTTTTTCACTCTTTAAAGTTTAACACATTGTTTTTATAGATTTATTCTGCAGAATTCGAATTCGTTGAGAAAATGAGGCTAACACGAACTGTTTTATAGTTATTTCAACATAAAGAAATCCGAAAAAGGGCTTTTCTAGTACTTTTAGGTATAGATATATCCAAAACTTGACGTGATAGAGTAATTCAGGCAACGGATTCGGTTTTAGCATGCCAAAATCCTTCGAGAACGACTATTGAGGTCTAAGGATCAAAATTAATGTCGGCCTGTGTTACATATAATTCAAACAAATATATATTTTAAAATATATTACAGCGAAATTATCGGTTATGTGGACGAAATTGACGGTCCCAAGATTGTCGGAAAAGCACAACAATATAAATTGTTAAAATTTATGGTCAACAATAACAGTCGTCATCGTATACAAGTTGTTGCGTGGAATAATGAGATTGAGCGAATTCAATTTCACTTAAAACCTAATCGGGTAATTAAAGAATTATGTTTTTCCTTTTATTTATTAAAAATTGAACTATTTTAATTATTATAAATTAATAATTATATATCCTTAAACACATATATTCAAAAGATGTCCAGGAGAATGTAGGATTCACACAACGTCCGATATTTGACATACGACGTCCAAAATCCAATAAGAAAATTTGATTTTTGATTGATTCCAGAAATCAAATTTTCTTATTGGATACCAAACGTTGTACGTCGGATATCGGACACAGTGTGAATCCTGCATAATATCTTCTGGATATCATCTGTCTTACGGATTTATATTATATATATATATAGGTATATGTATATATGTATACATGTAATTTTAAATAATATTGCATTTATATATATACACTTATAATTCCAATATTTTATAGTTATAGATTATTCACATTGATGGTGCGAAAGCAAAAAAACCAAAAATCACAGATTTTAATATTGGAACATTACCGTACGAATTATTAAAACGATCTAACACTATTATAAACAATTTAGGCATATTTGATTTGAAAAAAAATATTAATAATATAAAACCAAAATTAATAAAAATAGAGGATATACCAGAAAATTTAAACAATTATATAGGTAAGAATTATTTTAATATACTGAATTTAAACGTTATTTAATAAATTATATCAAATATGCAATTAAAAATTCTTAATTTATTATTTATCTCTATAATTAATATAATTAATATTATATAACGTAATTAATATAAAATATGTTTTAGCTGTACAAGGCTATGTAAAAACAAATTTTAATACGTTCTCTAATAATTTGAAAACATATGGCTATGGATCCATTACCGATGAATATTACAAACTGGAAATTCAAGTCATAAATTATGAAAATACTAATTGCTTTGAAAAAGGACAAAAAATCGAGGTCAAAGGATATGTGAAACTTTCAAGTTGGTTATAAATTTAAATTATAAAAATATAAATTTAAATTTAATTTTTATATTTAATAAAATTAATTTAAGATTATATTTATTTTACTTTTTATAAAATTTTTGTTTTCAAACGTTTATTTAATTAATTTATAATATTCTTCATCTTTTTCTCTTTCACGTTAATATTAATTAAAATTTATTTTATAGATAATAATATTTTCCACTTAGAAGTCGATAAAACTTCTGATATGAAATTAACAGAAATCTATGAGACGATAACTTTCGCTCAATGTTTACAAGGATCAAAACCAATTATAAAAAGAACACAAAATAATATTGAATCGGATTTACCAAACAAAATTTCTCGAATTTAATAAGTTAAAAAAATTAAAATTCGTTGTGTTTTACACGTAAATAATTTATTATATATAATCATATATAAATTGATTAATATATAATTTATACAAAACTATATATAAAATCTATCCATATGTATATAATTGGATATAATTATATTCCATATAACACAGAAAGATTGCAGACATAATTAAAATGTTAGTAATGCAATTTACATATTGTAAAATGATCTCATATATAATTATAGGTTATATATAATATACAAGACTATACTTTATTATATGTTGTGTATCACCGTAACATCTTAATTATGTTTGCAATCTTTCTATGTTATACGGAATATAATTATATCTAATTATATATGGACAGATAACTCTCTCTCACACACACACACGCCCGCACGCACGCGCACACACACACATAAATAAACAGTTTTGTATATATATATATATATATATATATATATATATATATATATATATATATATATATATATATATATACACACACACTTAAATAAATATATATATATATATATATATATATATATATATATATATATACACACACACGTATAATCAATTTATATTTACTATTTAATATTTCTTACTGTTTGTTTAATATTTACTTACAATATAAATAGAAGATAAGGTTATCTGCACATATTATTGTTAATTGTTTGAGCAATGCTACCATATTCAGATAATCTAGATACAGTGCCATTTTTTCATCGTTAAGTTTAAGCCGGAGTTGCCGTTTTTTATCTTCGAGTTGATTTCGCATACAGGTCTAAACTGTTCATCGAAATTTGGTATTTCTATACATCTCATGTCGTTAAGCTTGACTTTTAACTTGTCTCTATGCTTTATTCTTAATTGAAAATTGCTTTTCGATATAGGTTCGACTTAAGGACATAAAATTTGAGCATTGGCAGCAGCATTAAATGATAAAGAAGTTAATTCTTGAACCACCATTTGACAAGTCTGCCCTGGTGGGTCGTTTCTAGAGAAAGGAAATAGCAAATGAATAAGATATAAAAATTTTTGCTGCTTTGTTATATTAATTCTTACTTAAATCGTGAGATTTGCAGCTTTTCCCAATCATTTAGCACTAAAGAGCAATCGACTTTTATCTGGCACTTGGTTATTTTCAATATATGCCACGAGTACAAAGTTACCTCGTGCGCTGCATTAGTGCTCGGAACAAATAGCCTTTTCTTCATTAAGCCAATAATTTCGCATCATTTTTCGTACTTCTGAGGACTCTTGAATTCAGCAGCTTCGGAGTTGGATGCATCCACATTCTTGAGTATCAATACTCAAGTTGACAACAAGTATTGAGTAGAACTTTTATGATGCACGACTTGCAGTAATAAACCTAATTTGTTGTAATGATTCGCATATGATATTAACAAGACTCTGCCTTCGGTCAAAGCTTTTGCTGATTTTTTAAATTCGAACAAATAGGGATTTAAAAATTTAACGTCTTCCAGATATTCAACTGCAACTTGATAAAACACAGAGAGCTTCTTTTGTATCTCAGTCAAAGTAGGTAGATTTGATAATTCTCGCTCGACTTTTTGTAACTCGTTGTTATATGTCGCTGTTTTACTTTTTCTCAATTGTTGTATTACATAGGATAAATCTCTGTACATCTGATAACAGATAAAACAATCTTAATCTTAATTAAAAAAGTGTAACATTGAAACATAATAACAAAAAACATAAATTGCTCACTAAAAAGATTTTTACCTGCTTGTCTTTCATCAGTTTCTCATCTCCAGAAGTCCACAGTCTCCAAGAATCATTATCAATAATATATCAGCAACTAAAATTGCACCATCTGAATCCACACCAAAATTTATTTTCATATCTATCGAAGCACTATATACAGCGCACTCACTCAAAAATCTCAAAAATAACAAGAGTAATATGTTTCATAATATCCACTTTTATTTTTTGTTATTTCCTTATGCCATCCATTACGAAACCTGCAGAAACGATTTGTTCATCGAACTACTGTGGATTATGATTAGCATCATCTTTAAAGAATGTTTCCTGCAGAGGTGAGTTGAAACTATAACCCTCTGGCATTCCTGTAAAATGTACAATTATACATGAATGTCTTATCTATTATGACATATTCCTAGATTTATTAATGGCAAAAGAACAGTATCAAAAATCAAATCCTCTTGGAAAGAGGAAAGCACAAAAATTGCGAACTGATGCGAACAAAGGACTCGTACACGTAATCATGTAAAATGTACAATTATACATAAATGTCCTATCTATTCTGACATACTCCTAGATTTGTTAATGGCAAAAGAACAGTATCAAAAATCAAATCCTCTTGGAAAGAGGAAAGCACAAAAATTGCGAACTGATGCGAACAAAGGATTCGTACACGTAATATACAAACGTCCGATCCCGTCCGAGGCCTGGCACCGTCGCCATTATACATATATATATATATATATATATATATATATATATATAAGATGCGATCGGGAAGACGCTCTGGATGCTCTGAAGCGTTTGATTGACCAATCAGGTAAAAGGAGGAAAGATTTCTTTAATCTGAATGGTCAATCAAACACTTCAAAACATCCAGAGCGTCTTCTCGACTACCTAAATAGCGTCTTCTCGACTACCCTTTTTTTATCTTTTCTTTTAACGGATTCGTGTTTATCATCTAAAGAAATGAATATTTTTCCTTTATACTATTTAACAATACTGAACATAAACAACATATGAATATTGACAGGACATTACACACAATTATTAATTATTAATTATTAATTACACACAATATAATATATATACTTACTTTCTTTCATTCATCACTGCTTCATTCTATCCTTTCTATTTATAAATTTGCCTTCGTTTATAAATATTTTCTACTAAATCTTGCGTGACACGACACAAGCTCTTAAGAAATATTAACACCGCGATCACCACAACATTTAACCTTTATCACTGTTAAACTGACACGATACGAACTGTCATTATCATAACCGCGATCAAGTTCGCCTCGTACCTCGAATCGACCGCCAATCACATACGCGGTAAAAAGGCAACAATACAGGCGATACATATCGACTCGAAACGCAAACTTCTCACGTCTACATGACTTTTTTTATAGAGGACTCGCAGCGCGCTAACGCGCGCGCCTTCCACGGATCTATGATTTTAATTATTTTTATTTTAAAATATTCATCCCATTCTCCCATTTCTATATCTCTTCCTTAACTCTCCTAACTCCCAAACAGCACAAGATACCCTCAGGATGATCCTGAATATATCCTAAATATCCTCGGAATATACGCGGGATTTATTCAGGATATGGTATAAAGCCAAACAGCTCAGGATATTTTTTGGATCTCTTAAGGAAGTCCTGCGAAACTGTAAAAGATATTTTAAGGATATCCTTTTGTGTTCCTCATTGCATCCCAAATTAGTTCAGAAAATATGTGATTGATACTATACAGGGTGTCCCTGAATGGTTTGTACAAACTTTGTGAATAAGTTCCAGGGACCTAAACAAGCAGAAAATGTCCCATAAACATGGGGTCGGAAACGCTTGCTTCTGGAGTTACGACGGTTCGAAGTTTTCCTGCAATAGCTGGAGAAATTATCACGTCAAATCGCATAGGTGTTACAAAACTGTGTTTATTTATTTCCTCGGTTTTGCCACGGACATAACAGGACACTACACTTGCTATAGCAAATGCTCGAAATGGCCTCCGCCAGACAATGCGGCGACGTGCGCAGACTTCCTTGGAATCTAACGGAGCAAGTGTACTGTCCTGTTATGTCCGTGGCAAAACCGAGGAAATAAATAAACACAGTTTTGTAACACCTATGCGATTTGACGTGATAATTTCTCCAGCTATTGCAGGAAAACTTCGAACCGTCGTAACTCCAAAAGCAAGCGTTTCCGACCCCATGTTTATGGGACATTTTCTGCTTGTTTAGGTCCCTGGAACTTATTCATAAAGTTTGTACAGACCATTCAGGGACACCCTGTATATATGTTATTTGAAGGATTAATTTAGATTATATCCAGTATATGTTTCAAGGATTATTTAAGAAGAAATTTAAAAAATTATATATGCGTTGCATATATCCACACAGTACGAATGACTATTTGCCGACTGAATAGCTATTAGTCAACTTGAAGTCGTCTTTTTAAGTCGTCGTTTATTATTGTGGCCTGTTTTTTTGTGTGTGAGTGTATATTTACCAAGTAGCTACCAAAGATATCCAATGGATAAATAAAAATATTCATATACTTCCACGAGTTTTACGCCTCGCCGCTAGGTGGCGAAAAGGAAAACGCTTAACTCGAAAGTGGAATTCATCTAATTGTAAGACGGTAATATAAGGCCGCGACATAAGTCCCACGAATCACAGCTTATCGGTCTGTTGGATATATATATTACATTTGTATTTTATTATAAGTAAAATAGTGCTGCCATCTGTGATGATGCTAAGAAAGAGACAGTACACACGGTGCAACGCAATAAAAGAAAAACAGTTAGTTAGTTAGTCGTAGTCTACAAGCGTAACCCGAATGTTATAATAAATAATATCCAGTAAATAAGAATTGTGTGGTTCATTTATTAAATATAGAAGCTTATTCAACATGGTAGCAGAGGTCCGTGATTGAATAGAAGAAAAATAAAGAGGAAAATTTTTTTTATGAACTGACGTATCAAAAAAGGAAAAAATGTCGTACGTAAAAGTGGATGATATGGTTATGGCAATATTCGATGGAAGTGATTATTCTAATTGGAAAAAGAGAATTTTGAAGTTTTTGGAATTTAAAAAATGTAAAGAAGTTGCAACAAGAGAAAAGGTTAGTAGTGATGGAGAACCTGACTGGAATACTGCAAATATTAAAGCAGTGAATTATATATATAGCTCGATTTCAAACAAACAACTTGAATATGTTGGTGATATAGATTCGGCATATGGAATTATTAAAAAATTTGATCAGATGTATTTGAAAGAATCGACTCGGCTTTACAAATTGTATGTAGAAATAACCTGGAAAACATAAAGTTGAAAAATTTTTCTGAAGTGACGACATTTTTCGACGAATTTGAAAAAGCAGTTAATGAACTTAAAGCGGCAGGAGCTAAGATTACAGAGCAAGAAAAGTTAAGATACATGTTAAAGGCGTTACCACACTCGTACAGTTACATCGGAGATTTGATGGACGTATTAAAGGAAGAAGAGAGAAATGTGGACTATTTGAAAAGCAAAATAAAATTAAAATCGTTGGAGGAGAAAAATCCAAATGAAAAGACAAACGAAGAAAATAATATTAAGTCAAATGCATTCACGACGGATACAAGGAAATGCCATAGGTGCGGCAAGCCCGGCCATCTACAAAAGGATTGTTATCAGCAGAATTGCTATAGGTGCGGCAAGCCCGGACATCTACAAAAGGATTGTTATCAGCAGAATTTTACGGATCAGCGAGGACGCGGCGGGTATAATCGAGGTCGGTCCCGTGGTCGAAGTTTTTATCAACGAGGCAACTACCGAGGAAATTACAGAGGCGCTGCGAATACATCATCGAGTCATCATGGACATCAAAGTGAGCAGGCCAACAGCGGAAATACGTTTATTACGGAGATAAATGCGTCTGAAGTAGGCAACATTTTTAGGCTAAGTAAAAATCAAGTAAGCTGGATATTAGATAGCGGTTGTACGGACCATATAGTAAATGATGATAAGTTATTTAGTGAATATGTTGTTTTAAAAGAACCGACAGATGTTAGGTTAGGAGACGGTAGAATATTAAAAGCGACTAAGATTGGTAAAATAATTACAGATTTTGAACTTTTTAAAAATAGATCAAAAATAACTTTGTTTAATGTTTTTTATGTTAAAGATATGAAGCAAAATTTAATTAGCTACTCTAGAGTCACAAAGAAAAATAAAATAGTTTCATATGATAATGTTTCAAAAATTTATAATCAAAATAAGAAATTAATAGCGATTGCTCATAAGAGAGATAATTTATATTATATGACAAGTTACATAAAAAATTATAATCAAAACAGCGAAGTAAATTCTAGTGTTGTTAAAAATGATGATAATGAAAAAATGTCTTTGAAAGAAAAATGGCATCGTACATTAGATCATGTTAATTTTAATTATTTGAATATTTTATGCAAAAATGAATTATTACAGGGTTTGCCAAAAGAAGTAGAAACAGAATATATGAAATGCGCAATATGTATAGAAAGTAAAATGCATAATTTATCTTTTGAAAATAATAGGAAACATGCTAAGGAAATTCTAGAAATAGTTCATACTGATTTGAACGGTCCGCATCCGACAGAAGGTTATAGAGGGGAAAAATATTTCTTAACATTTATAGATGATTTTAGTAAACTGGCCAAAATATATACAATAAAGTCAAAGTCTGATGTTTATGATTGTTTTATAGAATATGTTAATTTGGTAGAAAATGTAACAAGAAAAAAAATTAAAAATTTAAGATGTGATAATGGCAAAGAGTATTTAAATTCAAGTATTTATAAATTTATTAGAGAGAAAGGTATACGTATGATTCCATGTCCACCTTATGTGCATGAGTTAAATGGAGTAGCTGAGAGATACAATAGAACTGTTATGGATATGTCTAGGTGTTTATTAAAAGAGGCAAAGGTTAGCAGGATGTATTGGCCAGAGATAATACAAACAGCAGCTTATTTGAAAAATAGAACCTTGCTTGCACTGTTGAGCCAAAGACACCGTATGAAATATTTTTTAATGAAAGGCCCAGTGTAAAATATTTGAAATTGTATGGAAGTAGAGTTTATGTTAGAGTACCAGAACAATTGAGAAAATCAAAGTGGGATAATAAAGCAAGTTTGGGAGTATTGTTGGGATATACAGAAGTAGGATATAGAGTGTTGGTAAATAATAGAGTAATTAATGCTAGGCACGTTGATGTGATTGAAGAAAATATTAAGCTTATAGGTTTTAATGATAGTGAAAACAATGAAAGTACAAAAGATAAATCTAGTGAAGAGAGTGAGAACGAATCCTATCATAATAGTGAGTCAATAAAAGAAAATGTATCTGAGCAAGTTATAACTGATAAAGTAAGAGACAAAGATTGTAATCAAATAAATCCAAGACGTTCAAGTAGAGAAAAGAAACCAAACAGTCGTTATGTAAATGATGATTTTGTTTCTCAATATGTCTATGTAAATTATTGTAATGCGATGGTACCTAGTTCATTTGAGGAAGCGATAAAAGGCAGTGAAAACAAAAATTGGCAAAAAGCTATGGATAATGAGATGGAAAGTTTGAACAAAAATAAAACCTGGAAACTTGTAGAAAAACCTAAAGATAAGAAAATTATTGATGTAAAATGGATATATAAAAAGAAAAATGAGAATGTTTATAAAGCTAGACTAGTAGTTAGAGGGTTTCAACAAGAGGAATATGTAGACAATGTTTATTCGCCAGTAGTTAAAATGCAAACACTTAAAACATTATTAGCTTTCTGTTGTCAAAATAATTTTATAATAGAACAAATGGATGTAGAAACGGCTTTTTTAAATGGAAAAATAATGTCTGAAGTTTATGTTAATCAGCCTAAAGGTTATGAGGATGGTACAAGTAAAGTTTTTAAATTATTTAAAGCGTTGTATGGTTTAAGAGAAAGTCCTAGAATGTGGTATGAATGTTTTAACAAATTTATGGAAGATTTAAATTTTAAAAGAAGTAACTATGATTATTGTTTATATGTAAAATCTAAAGATAACGAATACATTTATATTTTACTGTTTGTTGATGATATGCTAATTTGTAGTAAAAGTCAGGAAAGAATTCATGAAATTAAAGAAAGGCTATCAAAAAGATTTAAAATGAAAGATATGGGTAAAGTAAGAAATTATATAGGAATTGATATTGACTATGATGTAAAGAAAAATGTGATGAAGTTAAGCCAAACTAAATATATAGAATCGTTAGCAGAAAAATATAATTTAGAAAATGCAAAGTTATATAATACACCAATGGAAATAAATTTAAAGTTAGAACCTGCAGAAGCAGTGAATATGAATATTCAATATAGGAAAGTGATAGGTGAACTTTTATATATTAGCACAGGTACCAGACCAGATGTTGCATTTAGTGTAAACTATTTAAGTAGATTTCAAAATTGTTATGATGATACTCATTTTAAATATGCACTTAGAATTCTAAAGTATTTATATTTGACCAAAGATTTAAAAATGACTTATAATAAAAATGAAAAGTGTGACATAATTGATTGTTTTGTCGATGCTGATTGGGCAGGTGATACTGTCGATAGAAAGTCTACGTCAGGATATGTTATAAGATTGTTCGGAAATGTAATTTATTGGAAATCGCATAAACAGAGTTCAGTTGTTAAATCGTCAACATTTGCTGAGTATGTTGCTTTATCGGAAGCTGTAACTGATGTAAATTTTATATGTGAAATGTTGAAAGAAGCGTTTAATGTAAATGCGAGTAAACCTGTAAAATTGTATGAAGATAACTCAGGAGCGTTAATTATTGCAAAGTGCGGAAATTTTTCTAAAAATTCAAAACATATTGAAGTACAGTATCACTATGTTAATGAAAACTACGCAAAAGGTCTGATTGATATAATTAAAATAGAGTCTGAAAATAATATTGCTGATATTTTTACGAAGTCGTTGTGTAAAGCTAAGTTTGTAAAGTTCAGAGAAATGTTAAAATTAAAAGTCTGAATCTAAAAGGGGAATTAGAATGGTAATAAAATAAAATGTAAGGAAGCGTGTTGGATATATATATTACATTTGTATTTTATTATAAGTAAAATAGTGCGTATGCTGCCATCTGTGATGATGCTAAGAAAGAGACAGTACACACGGTGCAACGCAATAAAAGAAAAACAGTTAGTTAGTTAGTCGTAGTCTACAAGCGTAACCCGAATGTTATAATAATAAATTGTTATAAAATAATATCCAGTAAATAAGAATTGTGTGGTTCATTTATTAAATATAGAAGCTTATTCAACACGGTCAAAGAGCGCTATTATAATCGCATCTCCTCTAGCTTTTGCAAGGAGCTTCAGAGCTCCATGTAATTAACCGCAGACAGTTAATTTTTTTTTAATTCCATCATATATGTATCTATATACAGAACATTAAATCGATCAAATTTTTGAGAAATGACATTAAAATAAAAATTTAGTAGTTAATGGACATGACATTAAATTGACTGAAAATTGATTAAAAATTGACTGAAAATTGACTTATAATCGCCATAAAGTTGACTTCTAAGTCGACTTATTAACTGGCTGACAATCGACTATAGTCGAGTCATTTGTTGGCTGTTAGTCGACTTTAAGTTGATATTCAATCTGACTTTAAAGTCGACTTTAGACTTTTTCTGCCGACTGACAATCAATGAACAGTCTACTTGGTGCTGTTTGGGTACAAACATATATTCGACATATAAACTGTCAAATCAAGCAACGCGATATAAAATATGGAAAAAAATATGCTGGATATAACCTAAATTAAAATCCTGAAAATAACATATAAAGCACCTCAACGATATATTCTGGACCAATTTAGGATGTATTGTAGACGTTTCAAGAGTTATAAAATTTCCTATGGACATCCTGCAAATATCCTTAGGACTTTGAAATAGAATCTCCTGAGGATATATCTAGGCTTTATGTGAGGCGCTCATTTACTATTCGTCAGGACATCCTCAGAATGTACGAGGATTACAAACAGATATCCTCAGGATATCTCCTATATCCATGTAGGACGTCTTTAAGAGATTCACAAGACGTCCGTGTGCTGTCTGGGCTCATTCTTCCCAGATAGACAAAAAGATATCTTTTAGATTTCTAAAAGATTTCTTGTTATATCTTAAGATGTCTTGCATTTTTTACGAAAAGATATCTTTTCGAGATCTAAAAGATGTCTTATGCAACAGTTTCAGATATCTTTCAAATATCTATAGATATCTTAAAGATATCTTGCAGAAATTTTAAAGAAGTCTTAAAGTAATCTTTTAGACATAAGAAAAGAAGTTTTAAAGATATCTTTTAGATGTCTTGGAAAATATCTTCTAGATGTCTTTAAGATATCTGAATAGACAAATCGATATTGGGGTTACGTTCCAAAACATAAGTAACCGAGGAAATTTTACTCGAATGGCCGTTCCGAAACTCTTTTAAGCCTTTCTGATTGGTTCAAATCGGCCATCGAGTAAAATTTCCTTCGGTTACTTACGTTTTGGAACGTAACCTGGGAAAATAAATGATATGTATAGCATAACAATGTGTTGCAAACAATTATTGTTTTATTGAATAAAGATCAAGGGAATCTTAACAATCCAGAAAAATATTATTTTATTTCTATCAACGTGCATTGTAATGTCGCTGATAGAAATAAAATATTTGTACAAATAAGCATTATAAATTAACATAATTTGTTTGAAAAAATTAAGTATATCTTAAAAAACTATAGAATTACTACGAGTTATTTGCTGCTAGCATTTGCAAACATATACAAAATATAATATAATGTCGTTTAGTTATAATTATAAAGTTACATTTTATTATACATTATCAAAAAATTATTAATATTTTGAAGTATTGTATATGCTTGTAGACAAGATATTTTTTACAAATAGATTACGTTTTCAACAATATGTGCATGTATTCAGTTCATTATTTTTATAAAATAATGCATCTTTCTATTTCAAAAAGTTAAATTATTTTATACTTCGCGTTTGATTGCAGTCGAGGCTTCTTCCATTTTTTTTTTCAAAATCGGACTTATAGTCACAGCCGCATTTTTAACATCTCTCAAGGTTTCGCCGAGTTGCTGTATGCATCGAACGATAATTTCCTCTTGAACGTTCATTTTCATCTCCGCGAACGATTTAGCTTGCGCCCATTAGTAGACAACTTCCACCAAACCGAAATTCAATGACGGTATAGTCGACAATTGATATTGCTGCTCTAAACGTTCCAATTCCGCATGCACCTTGTTCATTATCTCACAACCCTGGAAAAAAAAGAACATTGTTTTAGTTTTCCGATGCTCTTAATTATTCGATATGTAATTTCCTTTAAACTTTATTAATTATTAAAAAAAGAGACAATTGATGACACGTACATTAGCGAGATTCGGTGTGAGTGTAGGTTCTGAATCTGTGCGTTGTTGAAAGATCAGTGCTGATAGCAGTGCTACTATTTCTGCTGGTTGTAAAACTGTTAACATATTCTTGAGAACCAGCTCCGTTATCAGCAATTCGTTACTACCCATTTGCAATGCGACTCTTCCTTTTAAAACAACTGCAAATCAATATTAATTGTGTTAGAAAGAAATATTATTCACATGCCAATATATTTAAACAAATTTACCATTGCTGTCGAGTTTTCTACAATTAACATCTGCCACTTTAAAATCCTTGCGCTCGAAAACAGCGGGTTTCAACAGAACCCCAATCACTATACGTGTCATGGAAGAATAAGGCGTAATCATCGTAACCATCGTATCCTGGAGAAATAAAAGAAAAATAGATGTAGAATACAAAAAAGATTTAGATATAGCAGTAGCGTCAATCATGATAATACAAATATATAATTTTTTTTCTTTCTTTGCACATAGATAAATTTGGAATAAAAGAGATTGCATTTCTGTTTATCTTTTTATATATCTGAATATATATAATAAATAATAGAATAATAAATAGAATATATAATAAATTTTCCGGATAAAAAAAGAAAAAGAGAAAAATTTATCAATTATTTCAGTAATTTAATTAATTATTTAAATAATTATTTTATAATGAATCATTTGCAAAAATTTTTACAGTAATGAAAAATTGGAAATATATTAAAACTTACTAGTCATTTCACCATTGAAATTAATGATGACAGGATCAGTATTCCAATGAGATCTTGCAACAACTTCTAGAAATCATAGAAATGCCACTTGCGGTATCTGAGCTGGTTTATAAGGTTCTGACATTAAATAAATCGACACCATAAGCAATTCAATTACAACTTCTGATAGGTGAGTATCATTTAACAATTGTGCTGATAACCACTGTTTTGCCAAACAGCAAGCAGGACCGAATGACGGTTGTTGAGAATGCAATCTATGAAAATGAAAATTAAAGATATATATCACAGAATGTCTATTTCGAATCTTATAAAAACATTGCTGAACAGTCTCTCTCTCTGATCTTTTAGATATTTTTATTAAAAATTTTAGGTAAAAAAAGAAAATATCCTAAAGATTTTTTTAGTACGATTTTCTAAAATAAGTTTATTATTGTAGATATTTTCTATATTTGTATATGTTTTTCAATTTGTACGAAGGAAAAACAGAAAATTATAAGTTTCAAGTGTTAGATTTGTAAATATACCGAAAAAAATTGAACAACTTTTGTAAAATAAGCATTTTTCACATTCATAAAATTTTTACCTTTTTCACTACAAATTATAAGATAGAACATGTACTGCATATTCACACACACAATATATCTTGTTAAGACATTAAATATATAAACAAAAATATATAATTATAATATATATTTTAAACATATAAATCACATTTGGCTTGCCAATTATTTACCGATGAGAAAATAAAAAATTATTAAAAAGAGAGAATTTCTTAAAATGTCTTTTAGACATTTAAATTATTTTATACTTCGCGTTTGATTGCAGTCGAGGCTTCTTCCATTTTTTCTTTCAAAATCGGATCACTTATAGTCGCAGCCGCATTTTTAACATCTCTCAAGGTTTCGCCGAGTTGCTGTATGCATCGAACGATAATTCCCTCTTGAACATTCGTCATTTTCACGATCTGCGCGAACGATTTAGCTCGCGCTCATTCGTAGACAACTTTCACCAAACCGAAATTCAATAGCGGTATAGTCCGCAGAAAATTTGTACGGCTCACGTAGAGCACGGAAGCACGGAGGTCACGTCCGATCCCGTCCAAGGCCTGGCACCGCCGCCATTATACATATATATGTATATATATAAGATGCGGTCGGGAAGACGCTCTGGATGCTCTGAAGCGTTTGATTGACCAATCAGGTAAAAGGAGGAAAGATGTTTTTTAAGATGTCTTTTTAGATGTCTACAGATATCTTTTAGAAATTCTACAAAGACATCTTTAACAAAATCTTTTTAGACATCTTTTAAATGACTTTTAGATATCTTTTAGAAATATCTTAAAAATTTCTTTAATGAGATATCTTTTAGATTTCTACAAGACCTTGATGTTATTTGGGTTTTTTCTCTTCTCATTATTCATCATTTTCATATCTTTCCTTCTCTCCTTATTTTACCTACTTATCTGTCTCATCTTTTATTTTTATTTTTCTTCTTATTTCTTACATAATGATTGGTTACACGCCAATCTCTTTGAATATGGTAGAAGAGAAAATATATTATATTTTACCATTTTACATTATTACAATAATATTTTCTCTTTCGTTTACAATAATAGCACATTAATATTACACATAATATAATTATTCATTTACTTATTTATATATTTTCTTATTTGTCATAACCTTTATTATTTATAAATCTGTTTTATCTTAT
>JALHBL010001576.1:0-93534 GCA_023638675.1 Camponotus pennsylvanicus
TATTACAATTGTTATATACATATTTCAAAATGTTATTAAGAATTTTATTGTATTTTGAATTTTCTTTGAAAGATACATTCAGATTTATGTAGTACATCATTTAGAAGCCATATTTTATCCATATAAATTAATCATTCATTTTTCAATGTAAAAATATTAATTATATTATGTTTTCATATAAATTTTATATAAATAATTTCTTTATTTGTTATTATTTAAAATAATTTTAACTTATTAAATATCTTTTTACTCACCTGATATCTTTCATTTTTAAATATAGTTATTCCAGCATAGTATGTAAGTGATGAAATAATAAGTTTTCAAAGAGAATTTTATATATATTATGATGTTTTGAAAAGGCAGATCTGTATAAAAAAATTAAAAGATAATATTAATTTTTATATTAATTATATTGTAATATATTAATATATTAATGTTTAATATTATATTACAATGTATATAATATATAATGTCACTATTTATACAAAATTTAATATATAATTCAATACAATTCTCTGAAAGGTAAAATAAAATACACGTGCAAAATTATTATTTTTAATAAAGTAATTTGTTTTATTGTTGCTTAAGCATAATTAGCTATGTATAAAATAAAATAAATTTGCAATTAAAATAATTTTAATAATTTAATAACAATTATTAAAACTTGAATTAATACCTAGCGAAAATAAATATCGGAGCGTAAGTCGAATGTAAGGAAAGAGTAACAGAAGTATAAACGAAGGTGCGGGAAAATTGAAACAACGAAACGTAAATGAAGCGTTAACACTTCGTTTACGTTTCGTTGTTTCAATTTACGCCTCCTAGAAGCTTCGTTTACACTTCTGTTACTCTTTCCTTACATTCGACTTACGCTCCGATAATTATTTTCGCCAGGGTAGAAAACACAATTGTTTTTAAACTTTTTAAATAACAAAAAACAAAAATAACTTTTTTAACAGTTTATAAGAAATAAAAAATAAAAATGAAATAAAAAATAATATTTTGAGTTACATGTTATGTAATGGTGTAGTGAGTGCATCAATTATTAATTTCTTTCTTGCTGCTTTTTCAGGTTCTGACATATGTTCTAAATGTGAACGAACATATTCAGCGAATGACTGATCAGGCGTTTTCAAATTATGTGTGGTATTTTCTTTTGAATTTTCGAGAAAATTCAAAATTGTATTACTAATATCTGTAAAAGTATCATCAATGCTTTTTTTCTCATCAATTTTACGTTTTTTATATTTTGAAGTATTTATTTCCTGAGAATGTTTATTATTATCTTGAATTAAATTGTCCTGATTTTGAAATGACAATTTACTCATATTTTCTTTTTGTGGCATATTATATTTTTCATTCTCTGATCCACTAGTAGACTGGTCACTATTTTTTAACTTGCAATGACTTAAAATTTTTGAATTTTGCACAGATTGAGCAGCATTTTTGTTAGATCTAACGTTAGTAAAAGTACTGAAAAATAATAAAACAATTTTACAATAATAAATTAATAATACATTAATTACCAATAAATTAATAATAAAGTATATTTAAACTCTTATTAAATTTAATTTTAATTGTTAATTATTAATTTTATAATATTAAAATAACTTACTTCCTTTTTTTAATAAAATTATCGAGAAAAGATAGTTGGGAAAAGAATGCAAATGGTTTACGTTTTGAAGAAGCATTGCCACTTTTATATTCATTTTCAATATTTCTTTTTTCACGACTGTATTGATCTCTTAAAGAAGTACATCTTGCTTGACAATACTCAGGCGTGTAATGTTTACCTGCAAAATTTTAACAAATAATTATTTATTGATTTATAATTTAGATAGCCTATAAATAACTTATACCGGTTGCAAAGCATATTGTTATGAAAGTTTACTAACCTAAATTTCTTTGTTGCATAATAGTAGAAATTTCCATCCAAGCATTTTCTTTCATTTGTTTATCTTTAAAATTATTATCATTTTTATCATATAAATGTTTTCGTTCTCTATATAATTCTATAAGGTAATCATCACCTTCTTTTTCTTCAATAATAACATCACTTGCAGATTCTATATCTTCGTGATAGGTAATTGAATCATCCGTACATGGATTAAGAGAATAATAATGATCACTCATTTTCTTCAATAAAAAGTCTAAATATTTAAAAAGTAATCAATCACATTAATCAGTCTCACTGTAATCACAAACGCCAAATTAATGGAATATACAATGCGATGATTACGTCCTACGTTTACGTAAAATCCTTGTGACTAACGTCTCCGACTTACGCATACGACTTTGTCGGAAACAGTTACGACATCTTTGTGCTCAGGCCCTTACTCTTGGACACTCTTCAGCGTGACTCAAATGCCCAATTTACCAAAAACACGCACACCTTGCTCCAAAACCCCTCTATCAAAACAATCTCTTCCATATCATCCTTCCTTGCAAAAAACAATCTCCTCATCTAACCTTTCCCTTCAATTCCTTTTCGTTTAAATAACTTCATTTCTATTTATATTCAAACTCCCTAACCTCTGGCAGTATGAGCGGGAAACTACCTGCTTCTTGCCATTTTAGATAAAGAAGAAGAAGAAGGCACGGTGGAGACCTCTCGCGGAGAGTCGGGAACTATCAATTCGCAAAAGCGTTATTTTAGCCAAAATACAGAGGGAATTATATTAAAATTATGATATTTGTAATCAGTAGGACCTCAAGCAGGTCGCTACAGAGCGATTTTTTGGACAAAAAGTCAAAATAAAATTGCTAATAAATGGCAGATGCGCGCCTAGTAGCGAGTCAGGTGCAGCTAGGTACGAGAGTTCGCGTATTTTATTTATTATAAATTTTTAAGAGCCAAAATGCAAAATCTGGCTCTGTAGCGCCCGACTTCATTCTATAAGGAATATATTTAAAAAAATTCATGGAAAAATATAACTTTTTCAAGGAGAAATAACGCTTTAGCGGATATTACTAGATTTATATCTAACGCACATATGGGGAAATTTCTGTGGTAACATACTGGCGGCTTGACAAGGAAAGACTATCATTCTGTCTTTCTCTCTCTTACACTTCGTATGTAAAGGTAACATCTGTATAGATACAATACCAATATACTGCGCACACGAATATAACTGTTGGAAGATGTCAGATAAAAACCGGCTACTATTCTTTTTTTCTCTTCATCATACATATGATTAAAGAACAAGGATAGCAATAGTTATTGTCTGACATCTTCCAATACTCCAATAATCACATACGTAATACATTGCATTATATATATTAAATTATAGAACATATGGATATTGAATAAATTGAATTATTGGATGTATATGAGAATAAATATATTAAAATAAAGAATAAATAAAAGTATTTCTACTTGTATATTACATATACCCATACAGCACACAAAGATTGCATACACGTTGCAGCAATCTTTCATCGCAATGTAGCAACGTTGCAAATTCACTGTAAAATGTTGCTGCACCATTGTTGTGGGATTACAGCAACGTTAAAATGTCCGCTTTTAGGAATATTGCAATGTAAGATTGTAGCAATGTTACGGTGCAACGTATTTGTAATATTAAAACGCGTTTTGCTACAAATGCAGACACCGTTTTAAATTTAATAAATAAACTGAAAATATAAAAAAATGTTTAACAAAGATAGGACAAAATGTCTTTAATATCTATTAGTGTTTTTTATTAGATGTTTCTTAAATATTTATCTCAATAATATACACACAATTATTTTATATACATTCGACACCAGAATATTTTAATACGTACAATAAATGAACTATTTCCTATTTACCCATTCAATTAAGAAAAATCTGTTTAATATTCTGAAACCCAATGAGGGATCCAGATTATTAAACATATTATTTGTCGCTACGTGGCAACACCAAACTTAACTAACTCGTACTCGAATTTTCGTCTAAAGTGGATATATAAGGTCTATAAAGGACTAATACAGTAATTATATTTTTTGTCTTGAGTCAGTTTAATATCTAATAAATTGACTTGATTTATTTAATATTTTAATAAGGGATCTAGATTATTAAACAAATAATTTATTTAATAATCTGGATCCCTCGTTGGGATTCAGAATATTAAACAGATTTTTTTTCACTGAATGAATAAATGAGAAATAGTTTATTTATTGCACGTATTAAAATATTCTGGTGTTGAGGGTATGTAAAATAATTGTACGTATATTATTGAGATAAATATTTAATAAGAAACATTTATAGATAAAAAATTAATTATTAATAAATTTATTAATAAAAAACATTAATAGATATTTTTTTAAAGGCGTGAAATTTTTTTAAAGGGAAATGTTTTTTTCCTATCTCTTAAACATTTTTTAAATATTTTCAAAGTTTATTTATTAAATTTAAAATGCATTTGTAGCCAAACGCGTTTTAATATTACAAATACATTGCACCGTAACATTACTACAATCTTACATTGCAATATTCCTAAAAGCGGACATTTTAACGTTGCTGCAATCCCACAACAATGGTGCAGCAACATTTTGCAGTGAATTTGCAATGTTGCAATATTGCGGTGAAAGATTGCTGCAATGTGTATGCAATCTTTGTGTGCTGCATGGGTATCTTTATATTTTTTAATGGAACCATCCTAATTTTTTTATATAAATCAATTCCTCGCAATATTCCGTGTAAAAAGTTATAAAGATAGGATAGTCAAAAATTGAATAGTTAACGAGATATTTGATTCTTTAAGTTGACATAATTTTATATAAATGATAAAATATCTGATAAAATGTTCATTTTTCAATTATTTTACTTTAATAATTTTATGCATAGAATAATAAGAGGAATCAGTTAATGTAAAGAAAACATATAATTGTTCTTAAAAAATATGTCGCTGCTCATTGCATTCATAAAAAAAATAAAAAATAAAAAAATATATATATATATATATATATATATAGAGAGAGAGAGAGAGAGAGAGAGGATCGCAAATTCGTCATTTCTTATTTATATTAAAATTTATTTGATATACGTAAGCACCTTGTTATACAGCACTGGTGCTACCGACATTTTGTGCACATAGCACGGAATAGAACCAGAAATTGTGCACCTTATATACCCTCTGAGAACATTCGTGCACCTTGGCTTCGTAGTTTAGGTGCACGTTTTTAAGGTCCACAGAGGGCGTATCGCTTTCAGGGATCACCTAAAAGCGGGCCGAGAACGGTTCGAGCTGTCGCCAGATGAGCACGTGCGTTTTTCATGGCTTCATTTTGCTTGCTAATCAGGTTTTTTTGGTATATCAGAAGGCTAAAAATAGTCTGGGTGACGCATACAGTTGATAATTGTCATAGTTTGTGCCGCTCTTGTGTCTGGTGCGAGGAAAGACAGTATATTAGTCTATTAGAACAATAGAAAACTTAAGTGCGTTGGTGAAAGGCGGGAGGATAGCCCTCCTCCCGCCTTCCGATCTTGACCGGAATTCGTTCGATAACATTGATAAGGAGTGTAATACGAATACAATGGAAGTTCCTGAACAATCCGTTATAACACAAGAAGAGGTTATGGAAATTATTCTGAATAAGCCTTCTAACTTGAAAAGAATGAGCTCAAGGTTATCGGAGGACTCATCCCTCACTAATTCTTCATCTAAAGAAGATGTGGATGATTCCTTTAAGGTAGTAAAACCGAGAAAATCAAAAGCAAAGAAAAAATGTCTCCAAAGCGCTGCTCAAGGTGAGTCACATGGTTTACCAGATAATCAAATAAATATTCAAAGTCCGAACAAGAATAAAGATCCGACCCAGAAAAATATGAAAGATGACATAAAAGATAATTCCTTTTGGTACGACCGCCAGAACAAAGGACCATACATAGTCTTTGTCCGTAAAATGGGACAGAAAACGGCTAATAAATCAATATCCATAATAGAGGCGTCCCGACTCTTAACTAAAGCCAATATAAAATTTTTGGAAATCGAGTTTCATGCATGGAACACATGGAAAATTACATTCGACTCCTACCAGGAAGCTAATAATGCACTTAAGAATAAGTACCTTGAGGAACTGGGTCTAGTACTATATATCCCGAAATATAAAGTTTTTAGAAAAGGCATTATTAAGGGCATTATTTGCGATATACAACTAAATGAAATTCAGGTAAACTTGGAAAGAGAAAATCCGTTTATTCGCATTGCGAATATATTCCGAAAAGGAGGGACTCGCTTACCAGGAGTTTGGTTGAATCTCAATCAATCTGTATTGAATTCAGGTGCCAAAAACCTACCGTAAAAAATTAAACTATGGAAGGTTAACCTATTTGTCTCACCATACATTCCTCCGGTGAGATGTTTTAACTGTGGTAAATTCGGCCACACACTAGTAAAAGTTGCAACTCATCGCAATCAGTATGCCTCAACTGCGGTGTCGCTCACTTTTTTTCAAAGGACAACGTGTGTAAAGTGGACCCAAAGTGTATCAATTGTAGCGAGGCCCACCATACCCTGAGTAGAGAATGTCCAAAATGGAAAATTAATGAGGAAATTAACAAAATTATGGCTTTGGATAATCTCTCATTCATGGACGCCCGCCGCCTAACTATGAGGAATCGAAATAAGGAGGATATGATCACAAAGGATTTAAGGAATTTTCCACTTCTGAAGAAAGGAGAGGCAAATGCAAGATTTGTTACATACGCAGACATTATTGGAAAATCTAGCTCATCTTCACAACTATCCATGGATTCTTCTGTAAAAATTAAGGAGTTACTCAAAATAATAATTGCAGCCCCGGACTCAGACCTCTTGCTCAAGAGAATCTTTAACACTGTTGCGTTACATAGTTCAATTATGCAAAAGGAATTAACGTCCTCAGGTGACATTAATAACCCTATCTCTAATTCTAATGGGTCTTCCTCTTAGGATAACTCAATGGAACGCGAAAAGTGTTAGACATAAGTTGACCGAACTCTCTCGTCATTCACTTAGCACAGACATTTTTTTGATTGCAGAAACCTGGCTGGACTTGAACGATAATATCCATATTAAGGGATTGACTGCGTCAGGAAAGAGATTAGTCAGAAGAGGTGGAGGGGTTATGATCCTGATACGGTCTAACATCAAATACAAAATTATGGGGAACACCCCTGATTGTCAGGGTATGTTAGAGTCTTGGCATTGACGTTTTCTCGGATATGGGTAAGATTTCAGTAATTTCTATATACAAACCTCCGGACTCCCCGAGAATAAATTCAAGTTCTTGGTCGAATTTCTTTTCGAAGTTTAAAGGGCATACAATTATTGGAGGAGATTTTAACCTCCCTAATGATCAAATCCTTTCCCTTCTAGATGGTACATTAAATTTAGATTTCGTCTCTCTAAATGATAACTCTCCAACATTCTGGAATGGTGAAAGAGACCATTATTCAATTCTGGATTTGACTTTTACAAACTCGGCGTTGGGGTTGAAGGCCTCTTGGTCGGTTTACAATGATCTTTGGGGAAGCGACCACTTCCCCATTTTAATTCAATTTAACGTTAACATATCACAAAAGGCAAAAATAAGCAGACCTCCTAAGGTTTACAACTCGAAAACTGATTGGGAGCTTTTCCCAACACTAGTGGAATCAGATTTAAAAGAATACACACAAGACCTGTTAAACGTTTCTGATATTCAATCTCTGTATTCAACCTTCATAGCTTTAATTATAGACTGTTTATAAAGAGCAACCAAACATACCCACTTACTCTCTTATAAAGATTACCCCAAAAAAAAGAACTTGACTAGAACAAAAAGAAAAACAACAATAACAATGACAAAAGATCTGCTTCAATCCAAACTTGTAAATTCAAATTTAAATTTAATAGATGATAATAATCCACAAAATTCCAAAAATCGCTCAAATAAAGTCAACAAAAATGCCCATGGTGGAACGGGGAATGTGATATTTTAATGGAAAGTCGGTTCAAAGCCTTAAAGCTATTTAAAGAAAATAAGTCCAGAGAGAACTTTCTCAATTATAAGAAGGAGGTAGCGAGAACTAGAATTGGTCTCAAAAAAATTAAGAAGGAAAACTTCAGATCTTTCTGTGAAAATCTTAGAAAAAACTCAGACCCATCGTATGTATGGCGAAAGATTAAAGCTTTTAAGACCAGTTTTTCCTATGCGGAAATATTCAATAAATATAATAAGGATACCATCAATGCAGTCTATAAGCAAATTGAGGACTTATTTCCTCCGGGAAATTCTTTTCCCTCTCCTAAATTTTCTACCTACAATCCTACGTTCGAAGCAACTTTAGACGTACCCTTTTCCTTCAAAGAGCTTGAAATGGCTCTCAGGTATGTGAAAATAAAAGCTAGTCCGGGATTAGATAACATAGATTATAAAATTATAAAAGCCCTACCTACTGCAGCAAAAGAACTTCTATTAGTAATATACCACAGAATTTTTATCTCTCAAATCTTTCCTATAGAATGGAAAAGGTATATGGTTTTTTTTATTCTGAAACAAAGTGTTAACTTAAAGTTTCGTCCGATTTCCCTAGCATCCTGTGTATGCAAGACCTTAGAAAGAATGATATCAAACAGATTAACATGGTTTATTGAACATTTCAATTTGTTATCGAATTCTCAATTTGGTTTTAGGAGAGGGAGAGAATGTATAGACAACCTGGCCATACTATACTCGAATATACATCTGGGTTTCCTCAATAATATGCCCTCGCTGGCGTCCTTCCTGGACATTAAATCTGCATATGACAACGTAATTCCATCCATTCTATATCAAAAATTAATAGACCTGGGAATCTCTCAAAATATTATAGCCTTCATACGAAACTCTATTGGGGAGAGGATAGTCTATTGTAAATTTGAAGAGATTGACATTATTAGACATGCATTTAAAGGTCTCCCTCAGGGAAGTGTCCTGAGCCCCATATTATACAACATATATGTTTCGGATCTGGACAAATACTGTGCGCAGGACTGTAATATCATTCAATATGCAGATGATATAGCTTTATTTGTTTCATCCTATAATACTCAGCAAGGAAAAATTGCACTAGAAAATTCTATAAAGAACATTGCCGATCACTTAAATTACCTAGGGCTAAATCTAGCTCCAGAAAAAACCAAATTTTGTATTTTTACGAAAAGAATAAATAATTCATATTCTAACATATATTTAGACCTAAACGGTATCGAAATTTATCCATCTAATAAAATTAAATTCTTGGGCTTATATTTCACCCCTAATTTAAATTGGAATTTCCAAATTACTCACATCTGGAAGAACTGTCAATGTCCCTTGAAAATTTTAAGTTGCCTGAGACATACATGGTGGGGGGCAGACCCCCGGTTACTCAAGATCTTATATATAGCCTTAATTAGATCTAGGATTGATTATGGTTGCTTTATCTTTCATAATTTAATTAAAGCTCAATACTTAAAACTCGAGCGCATCCAACTAAAAGCTCTAAAATTGATTTTAGGCTTGAGACTGTCGTCGCCCTCAAACTTCGTGCAAATGGAAGTAAAGGAACCTAACATCAGACTGAGAAAGGAATTCCTCGCCAAAGTTGGATGACCAGGGTCTTTGAACAATCAAACCACTTAATCCTCCCAATCTTGGAGGAAACTCAAAGGGTACAAGATAACCCGATTTTCATAAATAGAACTAAGTCCTCCATTATTTATAATACATTCATCAACTTATCTAGCAGATGTCATTTGATTGAAAAAGACGTTAGGCCTCTTTGTTTTGTTAATTCTCTGGACGTAATCTTGCTTAAGGGCCGGCTAAAGTGACGGGCAAACTTCGAATTGATATTGAAGACCTCACGCGGTGACAATGCGAAACTCCGGTTTCAGGGTTACCAACCTGAGAAATAAATTCTCGGTCTCTATGTAGAGATGTATGTCCGTATACGTACAAACACCATTGCATTGCTCACGCGGACGCACCGCAGAGAAGAAAGACAGAAAAGGACCGACAATCATGCTATCCTTGTTCCTCTAACATATTGTTTTACGATCGAGATATGGCCTGAAAATGCTTTCTGGCCTCTCGTGACAGAAAGCAGTAATGCAACAAGATTAACGGGCGCCCACTTTTTGTGAATTTTATATTTGCATGTATACATATGCCCAGTCAGCAAAGTCTGTTCAAACAGATTTTGTCAATTTCTGCTACAAATTTTTATCGACAGTAAGATTGCAGATTGTATAAAAAATTTGTTATATCAAATAATGATAACAGAATGTCAACAGAAATGTTACAAAATCTGCTGACATAATTTGATAGCAGAAACTGAACAGGATTTGTTTAAAATTATCATAGCAGATTGGTGGCAGAAATCGAGCAAGATCTGCGCAACACAGTTTGATATCAGATTCGTTGCAGAAACCGAGCAGGATCTGCGCAATGAAATTTGATATCAAATTCTCGGCAGATATCGAGTAGAGCCTGCTGATATAACTGACGGCAGATTGATGGCAAAAATTGAACAGGATCTGTGTGACGCAATTTGACAACAGATTGTGGGCAGAAATCGAGCAGGATCTGCTCAATAAAATTTGATGTCAAATTATCGACAGAAATCGAGTAAAGCCTGCAGATGTAACTGACGGCAAATTGATAGCAGAAATTTAACAGGATCTGTGAGGCGCAATTTGATAGCAAATTGATAACAAAAATCGAGCAAAATCTGCGCACACAATCTCTGATAGCAGATTGACGGCAGAAACGGAACAGAGTTTGCATGATTCGATAGTTCCTTCACCCAGTAAGTAAAATGTTAACAAATTGCGTGCAAATTGGCAGCAAATTTAATCAAAATTCCACACCAAATCCATAGCCATCTGTGTCCGCATTAAGCTCGTGTTTTGCTAGCAAACCTTGGTGACATAACCTGACAGCAAATTGGTGACAAAACCCGAGCATAGCTTGCTGACATGTTGACGTCAAATTGTCGGCAAAAACCGAGCAAGATCTGCGCGCTCGCAATCTGACAGCATATTGACGGTAGAAACCGAACATAATCTGCTTTTGACCAAAGTGCAATAAAATTTAATATTACAGAATAAGTTTTATTGGTAAATTGTAATTTTCTTTTCATAAATAACTATGAAATGTAATGTTATATCGTAGTTATATCTCACGTAGCAAATTCTCTTTCAACTTATTTAAATTAATAATAAAGTAAATTGTGAAAATAATTAAATTTAATTTATAAAATTGAGACATAATTTATATGATAATTAAACTCTTGCTTTATGCTTCAAATAGGATAATTTTCCATTTATCCTGTTGATTCTAATCAGTTTAATATTCTCATATTAGGCTTGTATGAGATATCAAAAATTAAACCAATAGAAATATACTTTTGATCTTTTATTAATAGCCACTAGCAGGCTTTAAATCTACTTCTAACAGAAATTTGATTGCGAGAAAGCGTGCATCGCGTAGCGGAAAGCGAAGGAACTATTGAATCAAGGCATCTAAGGTCCGAATTCATAGTCGTTTCTCAAATCTTAAGACTAGAGAATTTCTTAAATCTATCCTAATACGACCATTTCATTGGTTGAGCTATCCTATTCAACCAATGAAATGGTCGCATTAGGATAGATTTAAGAAATTCTCTAGTCTTAAGATTTGAAAACGACTATGAATTCGGGCCTAAATACCGATTATGCAGGATTGCAGTTCTGCTCGGTTTCTGCCACCAATCTGCCGTCAAATTATGCGCGCAGATCTTGTTCGGTTTTTGCTGCCAATTTGACGTCAAGTCATGCAGCAAGCTTTGCTTGCTTTTTGCCGACAATTTGTCATCAGACTTTCCTGCACAGATTTTGCTCGGGTTTTGCTGCCAACTTGACGTCAAATTTTGTGCGCGGAGATCTTGCTTGGTTTTTGCCGCCAATTTGACGTCAAGTAAAGGTGCCTTTACATGGGAGCGTCTGAGCGTCGAGCGTTAAAGCGTCGAAAAGTGTGACATGCGCAGTGTGCCTAGTGATTTGATGCTGAAACGCTGGAGCAGTCAGTAACATCTAAATTGCGGAATATCATCAATAAAATGTCAGTTAATTATCGTTATCATCAATGGTTATTAGAATGCAGCAGCATTATCAACCATGAATGTAAGAAAAAAAGTTGAATTAATTGCAGCAATGTCAGCAATGATAAATATAATAAAAACAAACAATAAAAGGAAGAAGAGGCTGTGGGTGTCAAAAATATTCACCGAAAGATCGTTGGACTTAATAGTTGAAGTCGTAAGATTAGATATGGAGCTGTAAAATAAAATATGCTTGCAATGAGTCATTATACGATTTATGATATATATTTTTTAATTTGTACACATGTGTGAAATACAATACACCAATACTTTTATTTGATGATTCAAGTTTATGTGAAATAGATACCATTAAGAGCATTAGAAATTTCTTTCCGTAATTCTGCAAGTTTGTGTCTACCACGAGCAGACAAAGGCAATGTATAATCATACAAAGGAGGTCTCTTTCTGACTTCTTCAATCAACATTTCTTCTAATGTATTTTTGTCCAATGTTGTCGAACACGATATTGAATTTTGTGAATCATCGTTAACAATACAACAATCATCTATGTGTAGACTGGATTTAGCCTCCACTCCCTTGTCTATTCGTGTTTCTTTTTTTTCAAATGATAAGCTCTTTGACTCAGTTTGTAGTAATACGAGTTGTTCTTTGTTATTATATATTATTTTTGCCAAATATTCCCCTTTTTTTGCAATATTATCATAGTATCAGTTACTATTTTAATCTTTGAATAAATGTATAAAAGTTATTTACCATATACTTTTATTAATTGTAGCTCTTACGATTAGTAGGATAAAACATCCTGGTCTCTTCATTGATTGTAACACTATGCCAATGTTTCATGCATTCGTGATTAAAAATATTGTTTCTATTGATTTTCAACGTGCACACTCAACACGTTATACCCTATACAAAGAATACATTGTAATAAATAATATTCATGTTGTATTTAGAAAACATATATTTATGCCAATTATTCCTTCTATGTTTGGTTATGTTGTAATACGCTGCTAATCGCGCAATTCTATAATATACAGGGTGATCCAGAACAAACGTTTGTCTTTAAAAAAATAAATTGTCGAGTCTATTCTAAGACGATTTTCCCTTTACCAAAATTGTCTACGAAGCTTAGTTTTTAAATTATTAAATAAAATAGTTTGCGAATTACGGAACGAGTACAAGAGGTAGACAGGGACGGCGCAACTCATTGTCCGATACAGGCGATCATGTGGGGCGCTCGACGCGATCAGCTGATTGCTGCACACGATGAGTGTAACAATCAGTGTGTGTGTGTGTGTGTGGTGTATTTATGCACGCGTATCCACACATGCACCGTACTCTCTCTCTTTCTCTCTCTCTCCCTCTTTCTCTTTCACTCTCTCACTCACTCACTCACTCACTTATTCTTACCTTAATAATGAGATTCTTCATACTGCTGATAAATAGCAGTGCCCAGTGTGTTGCACGATAATAATCGTCGTCGACGAGACATCGTTTCTTCAACACGCAGTCTGACACATCGTCAAATAAGCGAAGTTTTTTCTTTCATCACTTTCGACACTTTTACAAATTTACTCGCGCACTTAATCACTCACGATTGATAAAAGGAGGAATTTACCAACGGTTACGGTACGAATTTAATAAACGGTTAACGCATTTAATTATTAATTACACACTCGATTAAAGAAACGCGTTAACAGAACGCGATACTCGATGCAAAGTGCGCGACGCGACGACCGACGACAAGCAGGTCAGGTTAGTACTAGCGCCTCTAGCGCTGCCAAACATAAACGTGTAGCATTACGCGCTAGTACTAACCTGACCTGCTTGTTGTCGCGTCGCGCGCTTTGCATCGAGTATCGCGTTCTGTTAACGCGTTTCTTTAATCGAGTGTGTAATTAATAATTAAATGCGTTAACCGTTTATTAAATTCGTACTGTAACCGTTGGTAAATTCCTCCTTTTATCAATCGTGAGTGATTAAGTGCGCGAGTAAATTTGTAAAAGTGTCGAAAGTGATGAAAGAAAAAACTTCGCTTATTTGACGATGTGTCAGACTGCGTGTTGAAGAAACGATGTCTCGTCGACGACGATTATTATCGTGCAACACACTGGGCACTGCTATTTATCAGCAGTATGAAGAATCTCATTATTAAGGTAAGAATAAGTGAGTGAGTGAGTGAGTGAGAGAGTGAGAGAGAAGAGGGAGAGAGAGAGAGAGAGAGAGAGAAAGAGAGAGAGTACGGTGCATGTGTGGATACGCGTGCATAAATACACCCACACACACACACACACACACACACACACACACACACACTGATTGTTACACTCATCGTGTGCAGCAATCAGCTGATCGCGTCGAGCGCCCCACATGATCGCCTGTATCGGACGGTGAGTTGCGCCGTCCCTGTCTACCTCTTGTACTCGTTCCGTAATTCGCAAACTATTTTATTTAATAATTTAAAAACTAAGCTTCGTAGACAATTTTGGTAAAGGGAAAATCGTCTTAGAATAGACTCGACAATTTATTTTTTTAAAGACAAACGTTTGTTCTGGATCACCCTGTATATTGTATAATAATATCTATTATATATTATATATATTAATACATTTTCTATGAAGAATATACAATCTACTTACCTCTACGGTATCTATTAAATTTTTATTACTAGACATTGTATTAGCGTCAAAATGCTGGAATCTGCCTGTTTAGAATTATGCGCAAGGGTGCTGCGCACGTGTTTTTGACGCTTGACGCTTGACGCTAAATGCTTCCATCTAAAGACGCCTTAATGCAGCAAGCTTCGCTAGCTTTTTGCCGTCAATTTGTTGTCGGATTTTGTCAGCAAGCTTTGCTCGGTTTTTGCCGCCAATCTGCCAGCTTAATCAGGTAATAACAACTCTTGTAGCAAAATTGTAGCCTTTTTGCTGACAACAATTTTTAGCAAGCACTTGGCGAAATCTGTTCGAGCAGACTTGGCTAACTGGGCACTTACGGCTACGTGAGCTGTACTTTCTTGTAATCTAATTTCTGTCAGAAATATATATAAAGTCGCAAATATGAATAAAAGACTAAAAATATAGTAATTATCATTTTAATTTCTATCACTTTAATTTCTGATATCTGATACAAGCAGATGAGATTCAGAATATTAAACTGATTGGAATCAATATGATAAATGGAAAATTATTCATGTACTGCCTATTTGAGGCATAAAGCAAGAATTTAATTCTAAATAAATTACATCTCTAGTTTTACAAGTTACATTTACTTTTATCATTTACTTTATTATTAATTTAATTTAATTAAATTAGTCCTTCGCTATATGGGATATAACTACGATATAACATATATTACATTAACATATATTACGATATAACATATGACATATATGTCATTTTAGAAGAAAATTGTAATTAACTTGCCGATAATATTCTTATTTAGTACTTGTAATAATCAATTTTGTTGCATTTATATAATATTAATAAAAGTAAGCGCAAATCTTGTGCAGTTTTTGCTGTCAATTTGCCATCAGGTTGCATGTGCAGATTCTGCTCGGTTTCTGCTGGCAATCTAACATCAAATTGCATCGCGCAGATCCTGCTCGGTTTCTGCCAGAGAGAAGTTAGATATAGAGTGCGGGAGCCAGCCAGAAAAGCGTAAGGTCAATAAAAAGAGAGGAATAGCTCATCGTACCTGACTGTCATTGTCTAATAGCGCAAGCGCGATGAGATTTGGACGGTGTTTGAAGAGCCAAAGAGAAGTTAATATGTATTTAGTACACCTTCCTGTATTATATTTCTTATTATATTTAATATTTTGATGTAACAATAAATTTATTTAACCTCTTTTTGCCTGATAACGTGCCACAAATATATTATCTAACCTTTCTGGCTCTCCAAACTCCGCCCAAATCTAATCGCGCTTGCGCTATTAGACAATGACAGTCGGATACGATGAGTGGATATAATTTGACCACGTTCGGATTGACCACAGCCATCTCTGATTGGTTATCGTTGCTGGTTACCCTAGGCATAGGTCGATATAATTGGCTGTGGTCAATCCGAACGTGGTCAAACTGGACGCTCCCGGATACGATGAGCTATGCCTCTCTTTTTAATAATCTGACTTTCCCACTTACACGATCCGCTATGACTCCCGCATTCTATGGGTGCATTCGTTTACGCAGTGACTACCGCAGATGTCGTTCGTTTATTCCGTCTGCGAAAGTGACTGCAGCGCAGTTTGTCGTTCGTTTACGCAGGAATGTATCCCATCTGCGCAGCTATCTCGGAGGTCCTGCTCTGGATGCTCTGCTCGCAGTACTGCGTAAATGAACGTAAACTGCGCAAAAATCTGCTTAGTCTCCACGTTGAATCATTGTGCTGGTTGCCTGAAGAATTCAATATAAACTATTTTATTAAAGTTAGAAACGAAAAAGGTGGAGAATAACTCCTCCAAATCGATCTCTCCTCCAATCACTATCTCCCCATAAATCGGAATCTGATGAGCTACTATTTACGAGATCCATAGCACTATAGATAACATTTGGAAAAATTAAATCCATTATGGTTTCTGAAAATTGAATTTTTTAAATAAAAGAATGTGCTTAAAAATATAATTAAAAAACAATTAATACTTAACCTTTAACTAAACTATAAAGCGATTAAATATCTTCAAAATATGTATTGTTTCTATCAATAATGAACTCTTAAAATAATACTAATATATCAAAATATCTTTTTCCTATTAAAAAATTGTATTATATTCGAATATTAATTCATGCTTATTTGAAATATTATATTTTCTTTACTTACACGATAAGCGTTAAGAAGTTTCAAAATCTCGATTCAGTTTTCCCATTGGAAGATACAATCCGAGCAGCCATTCACGCAAGTGCTCGTTCGGCGAATTACGTCACGTGACTAGCAGATGAAAGACGCAGTGGATGCGCTAACCGTTGCATTAACGAATGCAGCCTATATCTAACTTCTCTCTGGTTTCTGCCGACAGTTTGATGACAGGTTATACAGACTTTGTCGCCAAAACAAAAGCTTAATGCGGACACAGATGGCTACGGTTCTGGTGTGGGATTCTGATCGAATTTGCTGCCAATCTGCTGCCAACCTGCTAACATTTTGCTTACTGGGTGTGTATATATATGTTTAAATTATAATTAAAATTATATATGCGATTAAATATTATATGTTGATAAATAATAACAGTAGGATCATAGATAATAGGGTGAACAAATATACATATATATAAGATACGGGTGCCTATTAGACTTGGTAACTTGTTGCTTTCTTATATCGATACTTCATATATTATGGACAGGATCATCAGCGGGATAGAGATAGCATAATGTCAATTTTATTTTGATTATTTTTTTAGTAACCATAATCATAGTATCAGAGATCAATAACATTATCTTTTTTCAATTATACCGATATCGTATAAACACATACTGGTACATAAATATTAGTAACATGAAAACGTTTATCAGTAATATGTAACGACGAGATGCAAGATATTCGGTCTGTCACCCTGTAGACATACATACATATATACAGGGTGATCGATTTATCTGAAGACATTGAAATATCTCGAGAACTATGCATCGGATCAAAAAAAGTGTAATTTGCAATTAACAATTACATATTTTTTTTTAAAAACAACTATGGTTTTTCTTTACACCAATTGATTCCTCTCATTGTTTTGTATATAAAAGTATTAAGGTAAGATAATCGAAAAATGAATATTTTACTAGATATTTTATGGTTTATGTAAAATTAAGAAATTATTTCAAGCCTCATAACTCGAAAAGTACTCAATGAAGAAATACTTTATTATAGTGTTTTGGAAAGCTCTCGAGATAAGCTATAAGAATACATAATAAAAAATAGGGGGTTCCATTTAAAAAATTAAAAGTGACCTTCATGTGACCTTCAAACAATTATCCAAGGTCAAATATTTACCACTATCTTATGTTCCCCTTCGAGTCAAACAACTTTTGTCTGAAACATTTTTTTAAAAACCTCCTTTTCGAGATATTCGCGTGTATTGATTAAAATGGTCTACCTTGTATATAATGCAATGTATTACGTATATGATTATTGGAGTATTGGAAGATGTCAGACAATAACTATTGTTATCCTTGTTCTTTCATCATATGTATGATGAAGAGAAAAAAGAATAGTAGCCGGTTCTTATCTGACATCTTCCAACAGTTATATTCGTATGCGCAGTATATTGGTATTGTATCTATACAGATGTTACCTATACATACGAAGTGTAAGAGAGAGAAAGACAGAATGATAGTCTTTTCTTGTCAAGCCGCCAGTATGTTATTACAGAAATTTCCCCATATGTGTGTTAGATATAAATCTAGTAATATCCGCTAAAGCGTTATTTCTCCTTAAAAAAGTTATATTTTTCCATGAATTTTTTTTAAATATATTCCTTATAGAATGAAGTCGAGCGCTACAGAGCCAGATTTTGCATTTTGGCTCTTAAAAATTTATAATAAATAAAATACGCGAACTCTCGTACCTAGCTGCACCTGACCCGTTACTAGGCGCGCATCTGTCATTTATTAGCAAGTTTATTTTGACTTTTTATCCAAAAAATCGTTCTGTAGCGACCTGCTTGAGGTCTTACTGATTACAAATATCATAATTTTAATATAATTCTCTCTGTATTTTGGCTAAAATAACGCTTTTGCGAATTGATAGTTCCCGACTCTCCGCGGGAGGTCTCCACCGTGCCTTTAGCCGACCCTTAAACCGGACATAGACTTAATAAACGGCTTAGCATTTAACAAAGAATCTTCGAAGAATGAACCTCTTTTCAAAGATATATTCCAATCGCTCCTAGAAAACTCGTATTGCTTCTTCACTGACGGCTCAAAATCTCCAAATGCTGAATTTACGGGCTTCGCTATAACGTCTTATGATAGGTCAATAAACGTAAAATTTAGGACGACACTCCATTCGTCAATTTTCTCCCTTAAAGCAATGGCTATTTTAGAGACTATTAAATTAGCTATTCAAAAATCCTTAACTAAAATAACAATTTTCTCTGATTCTAAATCGGTGTTACAAGCCTTACAAAACATAAGTTTCGGTAATAGGAGATCTCATTTAATAAATAAAATTAAAGATCATATTAACCAAGTTAAAAAAAGGGGGTGAGGTAAAGATAATATGGATTCCAAGCTACTGCGGTATAATTGGTAATGAAAGAGTAAACTCGCTGGCCAAAGAAGCGCCTCGCTCCGGCCTAGACTCGCAGTTGCGCACTTTCAATCGGGATTTTGTATCTATCTGTAAAAAAGACCAGTTCCAATCCTTCTTCGAGGAATGCAAAACCAACAATAACAATAAAGCAATATGGTATATAGAAAACTGCCTCAATGCCACAAGACATCCTTGGTACCAATTTTATAACATCTCTCGCAGATGTGTAGTTTCTATCAATAGAATGAGATGTGGACATACGTCTCTGAACGCTAGTCTAGCCAGATTTGGTATAGTGCCTTCAAACAAATGCATAACTTGTGATGTACCCGACAAAAACAGTTACGTCACATCCTCGTTGAATCCACGTATTTTCCGTGGCTTACGTGGATGCAGATTTATCCACGAATTACCTACGTGGATACAACTTTCTTTTTTTATTATTACATCGAGGTACTTTATTCTCGAAATATCAATGACTAAGTTTCCACCGAGAGTTCGAATCGGGTCAGAGTTGGGTCAGAGTAGAGTCAGAGTCAAGTTGGGGTGAACATTTTATGGTGGAAACACCAATAAACCCTACCCTACTCTACCCAATAAAATTTTAAGGTAGGGTCCAAATGAAGTTCGGTGGAAACGAGAAGAGTCGAGTTAGTTGTAATGTTGCCAACAGGAGAAATTTGCGCTGTACATACACATCGTGTTATGTTATACGTTGTGGTTAGACGAATACTTTGATACTGCGAAATTATCATTATCGCTCTCGGATCCATGATGTTTTGTTATGACAGTTAACATAACCTTAATATCAAGATACTGTTGTAACTGATTTTTTATTTTGTACAGTTGGTAACGTTTAACCTTGCCGCAACTCTAATGTAACTTTGATCAACTCTGATCCGGTGGAAACAGGCAAGTCAATTTGACTCTGACCCTACTCTGACCCAACTCTGACCCGATTCGAACTCTCGGTGGAAACTTAGTCAATGTAGATTTCATGTGGATATTTCTATTGAAATTATGATTAATCATTCAACGACTCAGTAATATTGTAATGTTAAAAGATATTTTATTAAAATTTTTCAATTGTAATTTTGTATCTGAAATATATTTTAGAAATATACCTGCATCATGTTTTTTATAATATTTATAATATTTATATTATAATATTATAATATTTATATTTTATATAATATTGTATATTTATTATATATTGTATATAAATATTTATATTTTATATAATATTGTATTTGCAATATTTCTGAAATCTTTCAGAAAGATAAAAAAGTTTGCTAAAAAAAAGATTATATCTGTATGTTTCTAAATATGTAATAGTACATATGTATGTAGAATATGCTTCCTCGCTTTGCCGTTATGCGGCGCTGCATCAAATTAGCTAACTCGTATTCAACTTTTCGTCATAAAGTGTATATAAAGAACTGATACTAACACGGTCCGAAGTTTATTTTTTCTTTTAAGGATCGTCTACGATGGAAGTTATATTGGTGGAATGGACGGTGGAGTAAGGCGTAAGCGAATGGTTCTTTTCCATTTCGCATTACTCCTAGTCTTACGCCTTACTTCACCGTCCACTCCACCGATATTATTTTCATTGTAGACGGTCCTTTAGTCAGTTTAATTTAATAAACTGATTTAATTTAAAATAATTTATTTAATAATCTGGATCGCTTGTTGGGATTCAGAATATGGAACAGATTATTTGAAATTAAACGGATAAATGGGAGATAGCCTATTTATTGCGTATATTAAAAATAAAATATAAATAAAAATAAAATTATTCTTATGGCCGAGTGTATTTATATACTTTTATAAATGTCCAAGATATTCACTAATCAAAAATGAAAAAAGTAATATGTCTCGAAAGTTCATGAAATTTTCACATAGATTCCACGTAGATTCTAGTACCGTTTTTGAGCGGATTATCCACTCGAATATCCACGTGGATTCAACGATATTAATCTACGTGGTAATAACGTGGATTTCACGTACTGTTTTTGTCGGGTATCGGAGTCTCAAGACTATATTTTTTGGGAATGTAAACGCTTTACAACTCAGAGAACTCTATTTATAAACCAATTAGTACCTTCAATTCATACTCTACCAATTCCAGTCAGGTTCTTGTTAGTTAAACTGTGTGATGAAAATGTAGTACTTACGCTAGAGCAATTTTTCAACTCCATAAATATTAGTATTTAAACTACTTACGTAGCTCATTGCAATATGGCAATTTCAACAATAGTTTATGTTAATAGGTTTAGTTTAGTTTATCTTACTGGAATGTATTTTATTTTAATTAATTTTAAGACTAGGCCTCTTTAGCTATATTTTGACACCACCTGGACTAAATAGGGAACAGGTAACATGGTTGTGACAGGAAGTAGTTTTCTCTTTTTATATTATCTTATCCATTTACATATCGGCTCTTTTATATTTTGTATTTTAGTTCTTAAGTTTTTTCCTCGTTTCAAGAAAAGAGCTTACTGATATAAATAGTCTGTTTACATTCTAATGGCCACTTCATTACATATAAGGATTGATTTAAGTATTTATAGTATAAATATCTGTTTTGTTAAATTTCATATATATATATATATATATATATATATATATATATATATATATATACAGGGTGCGCCAAAAGTCTGGATACACCTAAATATCTCACAAACGGTGCATTTTAGAAAAAAATGTTTCAGGCAAAAGTTGTATGATTTCAAGGGGGACAAAAGGTGGTACCATTGGTTTGACCTTGAAGAGTCATTTGAAGGTCACGTGAAGGTCACTTCAATTTTTTTAAATGGAACATTCTATATATTTTTGCACACTCTTGTAGCTTATCTCGAGAGCTTTCCAAAACACTATAATTAAGTACCTTTTCGTTAAGTACTTTTTGAGTTATGAGGCTTGAAATAATTTCTTAATTTTACATAAACCGTAAAATATCTTGTAAAATATTCATTTTTCGATTATCTTACCTTAATACTTTTATGTAGAAAATAATGAGAGGAATCAATTGGTGTAAAGAAAACACATAGTTGTTTTGAAGAAAAAATATGTAATTTGCAATTAACAATTCCATATTTTTTCTTAAAAACAACTATGTGTTTTCTTTACACCAATTGATTCCTCTCATTATTTTGTACGTAAAAGTATTAAGGTAAGATAATCAAAAAATAAATATTTTACAAGATATTTTACGGTTTATGTAAAATTAAGAAATTATTTCAAGCCTCATAACTCAAAAAGTACTTAAGGAAAAGGTACTTAATTATAGTGTTTTGGAAAGCTCTCGAGATGAGCTACAAGAGCGTGCAAAAATATATAGGGTGTTCCATTTAAAAAAATTGAAGTGACCTTCACGTGACCTTCAAATGACTCTTCAAGGTCAAACCAATGGTACCGTCTTATGGCCCCCTCGAAACCAAACAACTTTTGCCTGAAACATTTTTTTCTAAAATGCACCGTTTGTGATATATTTAGGTGTATCCAGACTTTTGGCGCACCCTGTATATATACTAGAATGCAATACCACACTTATATGTATTTTACCTACATAAGTTAAGTTGTACCGACGGTGCGGTATGGCTTATGGCCAATGCCAGCTTATTGCGCAATAAAATAAAAAAAAAAAAAAAAATAAAAGCGGGCCGTGACACCTTTCATTCTTTTCTCTGGCCCGTCACTTTAGCTGACCCTTAAGGCTGATGGCAGAGAATTAGACGTGAGCACTTACGTCTGTCGTATGTCGTACAAGGCCATTCGTTTTTCTCTGCCTTACTTTACGTCCACGATTACGACAGACGTAAGTGCTCACGTCTAGTTCTCTGCCATCAGCCTTTGGCTGATGGCAGAGAATGAAATGTAAGCGCTTATATCTGTCGTAGTCGTGGACGTAAAGTAAGACAGAGAAAAACGTATACGTAAGTTGCATGTACGTTTTTCTCTGCCTTACTTTACGTTCATGACTACGACAGACGTAAGCGCTAACATCTCGTTCTCTGCCATCAGCCTTTGTCTAAAAGCCATCACACACAAAATTGCATAGCTGCATATGCATAACATAAGACCATATGGACCAATGAGCATCGAGTATTAAGTCGCCATATTGACTTACATAATACTCGATGCTCATTGGTCCATATGGTTTTATGTTATGCATAGCTGCATATGCATAACATAAGACCATATGGACCAATGAGCAACGAGTATTAAGTCGCCATATTGACTTACATAAAATAATACTCGTTGCTCATTGGTCCATATGGTCTTATGTTATGCATATGCAGCTATGCAATTTTGTGTGTGAGAGCCCTTAAGGCCATCACACACAAAATTGCATAGCTGTATATGCATAGCATAAGACCATATGAACCAATGAGCATCGAGTATTAAGTCGCCATATTGACTTACATAACATAATACTCGATGCTCATTGGTCCATATGGTCTTATGTTATGCATATGCAGCTATGCAATTTTGTGTGTGATGGCCTTTAAGGCGTAAAGGCTTTCGCACATGAAATTCCATAAGCACGTAAGACATAAGCGTAAGGAAATCGACCAATCACGGTCGAGTTTTGACCCCTTGGAGGGGCTAATACTTGACCGTGATTGGTCGATTTCCTTACGTTTATGTCTTACGTGCTTATGGAATTTCATGTGTGATGGCCATAAAGGCCATCACACACAAAATTGCATAGCTGCATATGCATAACATAAGACCATATGGACCAATGAGCATCGAGTATTATGTTATGTAAGTCAATATGGCGACTTAATACTCGATGCTCATTGGTCCATATGGTCTTATGTTATGCATATGCAGCTATGCAATTTTGTGTGTGATGGCCTTAAGACTTAAGAAATTGACCAATCACAGTCAAGTATTAAGAGAATACTCTCCTTAAAATCTCATTGTAGACGCCGCATAAGATAACCCCCCCCCCCCCCCCACCTTCCGCCTCGCCTTTAAGTGACGGAGTCGTAAGAAACTAACCAATTGTATTCAATTATTCTTCTCATATTCAACTGTGATTGGTGTAATTTCTTGACGTGTAAACGTCAAGTGGAACGTGCTTGAAAGAGTCGAAACGCCACGTGGATCGCACCTGAGAAGCGTCTGCTAGCGCATGCGCGATAATTTATGATACGAGATAGCCTCCTAACCTCAAAAATACCGCTTTTAACGATATATGTCCCTTTTACGATACCGAGCGTCCAATTTAATATTTTCTTATTACACATGCGAAAAGAACGTGCGTTGACAGATTTTTGTCGAGATCCACGGCATTACCATTACACTTATTCTTATTTATTTTAAATATCTGCTGTGAAGAGAACGGATGTCGCGGACTTTGTAGCCTTTACGAAAGCATGACAAATATGTTGAATGGAAATATTGCATTAACCTCAAGAATAATTTATTCTGAAAAATATGGTGAAATCGTCAATAGATAATACAGTTTAGGCGGCGCGAGATTAACACTAAAGTTGATTCTAAGAGCAGATCTCGGCGTGCATGCCCATGTAAACTTGAGATATGGCAGAAAAGGGTGCTCATTTGACTGGAACCGCATACATCAGGCCTTCTATCTTTGAAATTATCGCGCAGGAATCGCTTGCGTCTATCCTCGAACCATCCTTTAAAAAGATCCTTTCGGTATATTGTTATTTGAAATGTTTCTCTCACGCAATTGCTTCTTTTAGTCAGTAGGTTTGTTCTTTTTAGTTGAACTAGGATGGAGCAGAATAAGAGAGATATAAAAGTTGGAAAGGAAAAACAAAAAATGCAAAAAGTTCTAAGCTAAAGAGAATAAACCTATCGTCTGTTACATAATTATCTATTTTTCATACATAGCAAATATATATCTCTTTAAAAAAATATTCAGAAATCTGATAGGGCATATATATATTTTGCGAATATGTATTCCACAAGTAGCTTTTTATTGATGATTAGCCATAATATTATTTATATTCCTTGTTAAAATATCGTTTAATCTTGTTCATGTGAATTATATTCATGCTCTACTTAATGTATGTATAAATTTTTTATAAAATTTTTATTTTATAGTTTCTCGTTTCTTTTAATCCTGAGAGATATGGACATGTTCTTGAGTGGGCAGATGAGGCTTATTTAATTTTCAATGCATTCCTTCAACGATATTATCTAAAGAAATATTGTAAGCATTTTTATAATAACATCATTATTAACAAAATTATTAATAATTGTGTTAATAATATTATGCTTCAATTTATATAATCTCTTCTATAAAAACAAAAATTTTTTTTCATTACATAATTGTTTTCAGCTGCAACATTTTCTGAAACATTTTATGGTTTGAAGCGCGTTGCAGTAGTCGATTCTAAACTTAAAGGAAATTTATCGCATAAGCAACAAATACTATCATTGATATTAATTGTGATATTTCCATATCTAAAAAATAAACTTGCACAAGTCAGTTCGAGATATAAACTTGAAGAAGTAGATGGTCAAGTATCAAGAGAGGCAAGTTTAAAATATACAAAGCACAAATTTTAAAATCATCTCTTTAAATATGCAATAACTTGTTGATAATATTAAATATTATATTTTAATAGAGAGGGCGGACATTCTTCCGTAAATACATTATTAAAGGACATTCGATTCTTTTTATAACATACGAATCGCTCGTACTGTATAATTATATACTTTACATATCGGAAAAATCAGTATATCCATCACCTTTGCTAAGATTACTGTCTGTTACATTGACATACGCCGATCCACACACTGCTCTTACTATCACAGAATTGTTAAGGAAGATAAAATACAATTCATTCACTATTGGTGATGGATGGAACATATTTCAAAGAATTGTCACTGGATCCCTCGAATTGGGAGCTTTTTTCTTACAATTCCTCTCATGGTGGACCCAGGAAAATTACAATATGGATATTATGAGTCTTCCAGCTCCGCCACCTCCAAAAGTAAAAAATGGAATAAATAAATCAGTTAATTAATTGCATATTATATAAGATCAAATTAATTACCGTAAATAATATATTGTTCCAATAGGTGCCAAATGTTGCACAGCAATCCAAAGGAATTTGCCCGCTTTGTCGTAAACCTCATCGTATACATACAGTGCTTATGGTATCTGGGTAAGTGGATAATATCTCATGCATCTTTATTATCTTATTTAAACAAAAAAGAAATTAGGTTGATTTAATTTTTTAGTTATGTCTTTTGCTATCAATGTATTTTATCGGAAATACGGAAAAACAAGAGATGCCCGGTGACGCATTATCCTGCCAAAGAAGATGATTTAATACGTTTGTATATAGAATAAAATATATAATTTATATTATTTGTAATATATATTATAATATATTATATAAAGATGAAAAATAAATACGAATTGGCTATAATTATATAACTAATGTATAACTAATATAACACCACTTTAGAAAATTATTTGTGTATGATATTAAATTATCATATATTTATATCATATATTAATAGAAGGAAAAGTTAATTTTTTTCTCAAAATAGATTTTATTTTTCTATGACACTTTGCAACATATTAAATGGCAAGGTACTTCTCTCGGTTATATATATATATATATATATATATATATATATATATATATATATATGTATCTATAATTTTTACAAGCTTAATTATCGATAAAGTAATATAGTTTACATTTTCAAAAAATTAGATCATTATTGCAGAGTTACAATAAAATAACGACACAATAAAACATGATGGATCAAAGAATAATGAATAACATTCCAAAAAATTTATACATAATTTAAATGTGCGTCCTTTTAAAATCGAGCACCTAATATAAGATTAAGAATGCTTAGAACGACTATACAAATCACATTATCTAAAAAATTGAAATATCTAAGATAACACATAGTAAGGCACATTTTTTTTCTTAAAAATACACAATAGCTTCTAGTAGCTTTGAATAATTTTGTTTTTATGTGCAGTGAAATGACAATATCTCCTTATATCTTTAAAAGTTTCAATTTAAAATTTATTTAAATATTAATATAAATATTTTATCCGAAAATATAGTAAGGATATTCACCATCTAATAGATACACTGGTATCAATAATTGATGTAACAATGTATGTCACATTTTATATATATACGATCGCGCAATTTATTCTCTTATGCCATGCACAATCCAGCTGGATTCTCTCTCACTGGTCCACATTGTTTTTGATTGCATCCAATATGTGTATATGCAATAATAGTACAATACTCAAACTATTGATTTGCATACATGACACGATATTTTCAAGACACAACTTGATTAACTCGGGCAGTTAAAGTGTACATTTGTTTAAATTTTAGTTATACATGACATTTTTTGCAAATGTTTTGGAAATAGAGTATGTCAATGTTTAAGTTAAATAACACTAGTATATATAATAATATGCACATACAAGTGTGTATGTGTGTGTATATATATTTTTATATTTATAATTAGATTATGAAAAAAATTGTTCATTTCATGTACAGTCTGTATATTATTACTCGTAATTATACTCGTTTAAAGATAAAATAAATGTATCTAATTATGGCTATGTTGCTTTTACAAGTTAAATATGCAAACATATAATTATGATAGTTTTTGTCGAGCATTCTAATTGACTTAAATCCTTATAGATAAACTTATAATAATTTGAAAATACAAGCTATACTTTCATAAAAAATAAATAGTCATTTCTATTACTCTATATTTGATATTTTATATAGTTGTGTGTCTTGTCAAATGTAGTTATAAATTTAACATGTTTAGACTTGCAAAAAGATATTTAACTACATATATTTATCTAATTTTGTCATATAACTAGAGCAATTTGAATGCAAAAACTCATATAAGTATAGGGATTATTAATAGGAGATGAGGTACCAAAAATGAACTAACTTGTCAGTCATACATGACTGATAAAGCATAAATGGAAATTTGTGTGTCAGGCACTTATGATTATCTGGTGTAATCAAAGTGTTAATAACTAGGCCTAATATATGTAAGCATAGAGATATCAAAACATTCACATCTATTGGAATTTATAATACATAGTAAAACAAATATATGTATATATATGAATTTGTTTTTAATATGAAATATGAAAATAGCAAATTTATTTTGATTTGTTTGTAAACATGCAATACATTCATATATGCAAATCAACTGAATATTTATATACATGTAAAGAATCCTGCACTAATTTAATGGAAATGGCTTTCCGTCAAATTGGCTGAATTTTTGATATGTTTTAGTTTAAGACATTCTTATCAAAAGTCTCAATGGGCTTTTTCAACATTATTGACATTATTTTCATACATATGCAATACATATAATGATACAGGAAAGGTTTCCTTACACTTACAAAGTATATTAAATGTTTATATGTATATGTGTAATATATGTAAATTTGCATACGTACGAAGGTAATGTTCTAAGGTCAATAACGCCGAAATTGTTCATTTTCGAGAGTTATTCTCATTGAGACTTTTGATCAGAATGTCTTAAAACATATAAAAAATTTAGTCAATTCGACGCAAAGCAGTTGTCCATTAAATCAGTGTGGGGTGCTTTATCTAACATTTTGTCATCATAATAATATAAAATGTACATATGTTATATATACAGAGTGTTCCATTGTTATATTAAACTGAAATAGTTTTAAATAAAATTTATTGTTGTAACACTTAAAATGAACAAAACCAAAATACAACGTCATTATGGATACATATAAATGACTAGAACAATCAAGAATTAATGCACAAATGGTTTAGTGGGAAAAAACAATAGCTGGTTTGGATTTCTATCCTTCGCGTTCAATATTTTTTTTCATTCATATGCTTATTGGAATGTTTTGTATTGTGTGAATTATTTATAATGTAAGCTCAATATTTACAATTTTTGTATTAATAAAAAATTTTCGCTAAATATTTGTTAAACATTTTTAATTCATTGAGAATTGTGGTAGTATAATTTAATGCAATGATGATGGAACACTTTGTGATATAGCATATTTTCGAATATTATATATGATCATTTAAAAAAAAATTCAATTAATAGCATCATACATTCAATGGATGTCTATCAACATCCGTTTTTTAAAAACTATAATTCTTCAAAAAAGGCGACTCTAGCTTTAGTGGATCCGGATTTCACCTTTTTCAGTGTACTGTACTTGTTTTCACCAAGTCGAACTTGCTCCTCGTGCAATTGATCTAATTCACACTGCTTCTCACCAACTTTTAACACTTCAATTTCAGTACGTAATTCCCGCAGCTGTTCCTGTAAGTTTTTACTTTTCTCCCAATAATCACTCCTTTCTTTTTCAATTTCTAACGAAAGTTGATCGACATCTCCATCACCAATAAGATCATAAGATGTTAAATCAGGTGGCAGAGGTTCTGCATCCAATTGCAGAGTTTGAAGATCTGCCTGTAGATCTGATGGAAGCACTTGCGTCGAGGGAAATAGATTTGGCACAGGCTATCGACAAGTTAAATGATTCATAGATCAAACTTATGTAACATATATGACTAAGTGTTATACAAATGACCAAATATATTCTTTCTATATATCACTTTGTTTTTAAATAAATATTGAAGCTATACTTACAGTTATGGTAGTGGGTATGTAGGCATTTCTACTGAGAAACTCTAACAGCTTTTCTTTAGCTTCTTTCTCGGCGACTCTTGCGCGTAACAGCTCGTCCTTTAACCTTTCTGCCTCAGCAGCTCTGCGTTCCGATTCCTGGACCAATCTTTCCGTTAATAATTCAGCCTCTCTAGTCTTTCGTTCTAAGTGAACCTTCTCTTCTTCAGTCTTCATATTATTTAGCCGTATGCGCGTAATCTCTTGTTCGGCTTCCAATGCTTTTTGACTTAAAAGCATCGCTTCTTCTTCAGCTACGCGACTTTTCTCAGCTAAAAGATCTGCAGTCTCTTCCGATCTTCTCTACAAAAAAACACAATATCAATTTTATCTATATGATATAGTTTATATTTTTATTTAATGTTTATAATTGTTAGTCTTTATTATGTCTTATATATGTACATATCTAAAATCATATCTTACTAGAGCTTCATTTGCAAGTCGTATTTCCTCCTGGTACTGTAAAAGTCGATGCTCCATTGCAGCCTTTTCCCTCTCTGCTGCTTCTCTCAATTGTTTTTCTCGTGCTAATTTGTTTCTCTCAATTTGTCTCCTATATAATATCATAAGCATTTATAAAGAAATTTTAAGTAAATGTATACATGTATTTATATATACTCTCTCTCTCTCTCTCTCTTTACGTACATGTGTAAAATACATATTATTTATATCTAAAGATTTTGCAAAGAAAGCAAAAGAGTTCTATTGTGTGAAATTTTTAGATTATATTATGTTAAAATATGTATATGTGTATGTGTGAGTATTGTATAAATAATTATTTACTAACCTTAATATATACATATATAAAAATACATGTTGAAAACACACATGCCTAAATATTGCTTCCTATAAAAGTGACAAAAAAAAAGAAGAGCATATTTTGTTAGAAATTTAATAATAGCTGAGCATGAGCAAGATTACAAAAGCTGCATTTTAATAAATTCTTTTCCCGAGGTAGAAACGAGAATAATAATTATTTAATCTATATTTATATAATACGTTCAGACACTTATTAAACTATTTTAATTTGCGCAGCATATTAAAATTTGCACATAGCATTTACTCAAAGCATGTCAAGTTTTGGCAATTATCAAAGAAATTGCTATCACATATCACTATAAATAAATAAATAAATTAGATGACAAAAAATAAATAAATAAATTAGATTTATTTTTCTACTTTTCTTATATCCATTATTTATGATTATTATTATTTATAATTCTAATTTTAAAGATAAAAATAATTTAATTTTTCTATTAAGCAATTAAAATATCCACCTATGGAAAATACAGCAGTTTTATCATTATTTTATAAAGCATGTAATCAGATGACATTTGTTAAATTTCACATTAATTAAAAAACTTGAATAATAGAGATTATAAATTAACAAACATTTCAGATATAGACACGAAAAATATTTCTCACATCAAAACAAACTATTTTTATAAAAAAACATGTATTTACTTGCCTGGATTTTTCTTCCTTGGCCTGCGCCTTCATCTGTTGAACCTCCATGGAGTCCGGTTTGCGCCTCCTCATGTACAGATCGTGGTTGCCAATACACAGGTCCAGGATCTTAACAAATAATATGTGAGCAGCTTTGTCACTATTATGTTCATCCAACCCTAAAGCTATCAAATTCTTCACCCAGCTGGCAACATCTGACTGTTTCTTTACCAATTTATTCATGCGAACTTTCTGCGAGAAGAACACGAAGTTTGGTGATGTTTTCTCCACAGTTTTGATTACAAACTTCTTATCGTCGAAGCTAATGTGACGGATTTCCGACCATTGAAACGTAGTCTTCGGAGCTAGTTTATTTTCCTTTTCATAGATATTGAGTCCCAGTGCTGTTACTCCAAGCCAAAGATCTGTTTCCTTCTTATTCTATAAGGCAAAAGCTTATGTTGAAAATAGATCAAATTTTTCTAATAATAATGTAATGTAAATTTGGAACCTGAGGTAAAAATAATCAATGCAAAGTTTATTAACTGATGTCTTGGCACTTACACTAATAGGAAAATAGTTTACACCATACATATCGAGATCTTGAGTAATCTTAAGATACTCCATTTCTGCTTCGTCCCGAGACATGCCACGATGATCGGCATACCAAATCTTTATCCTATCTTCCCACATTTCTGGTGTCATTTGGTACTGATCTATAACTCTCTGCGGAAGCAAATCCTCGCTGGCAAGCATTCCAGGGCGATATGAAACTTCATCGTAATCACCATACTGATAATTAAATTAAAAATTAGCCTTCAAAATCTTTTTATCACAGACACAACTTATGACAATTTATTTTAATTATCATTAATCATTTTATAAAATTTTATAAAATTAATTTTTCTAATATATTCAAATTTTACTAATAATATAATTAATGCACAATATTTACATACAAAAGATCCAGCGATAAAGTGGGTCTTTAACTGTAAAATCTGTTTTATAAATAGAATCCTACTTAATATAGGTACACTACAAGTTTTGGACTTGATCCATCTCTAAGCAACTGATAATCTCTAAGAAATTGATTTTGATCCAAAATGCATACAACCTAACAAGTATATTCTCAAAATAGATTTAGATTTTTACAATATATTTTAAGTATACCGAAAAGAAATATCATACATATAAATATAAGATTATATTTTATGTTCTTTATCTTATCTCGAATATCTCCTGTATATAAAATTCCAGAACACAAGTTTATGATTTACTTAAAGTATACATTTATACCCTATTATATTTCAAATAAAATTTATAAATTACAGATGAGCAGTTTTACTTAGAAATTATTAGATGATTGATTGTTTAGATGATAATAAGATACCTTTGCTTGAACAGCATAGGAAGCAAGCAACACGGAAGCCTCGGGTGGGCAATAAATGTCCATAGATAGTATAGCCTGCTTCACTTGTAAGAAGAACAAATGTTGAGTGACCTCTTGCACGAGTTCTTCGGCCACATCCTCAGGATAAAATTTCGCCAGGAACATGAACGGTGTTGTTGGCTGCTGGGAAATGCCCTGATCCTGTACTGTAACCAGCTCAGTGTCATTATAACAAACACCCTCAAGACGTCATCTAAAACCGAGCGTGTCGAACAAAAATAACAATCGTTTACAAACACCTTTCTTATCTAATTTTAGCCAAGAAATAAAACCCTTCGAGTCTTCATACTGGAGTCCAAAGTACCACGTTTCCCTCAATCCTATCGTACGGCACACCAGGTCGAACAAGTCCCTGCCAGTTGATCTCCACTGCAGTACAGAAAATTGCGTCAACTCGCGAGAACAAATTTGCAAAGTGACAAACATCACTACCTCCAGATTGAATTCGAGCTCCGCGTCCAGAGTGCAGACCTTCACGGGGAAGGACCTCCCCGACTTCTTCCTGCGAAACGGTGACATCTTCACTTTTCGTTGCTTTCGCTCAGCATCGTCAAAGGACGTGCTGCCGATGGTTCAGAGCTCGCGCCGATTTCGAATAACATTTCGACGCGGCAGCGACATTTTCTCCCCCTCACGATTCCGTCCGTCCAGGAACGCGACTAGTTCGAGGAAATCGAATAACCTTACATATCTCTAGCTCTTGAGACGCGTGTCCCCTCCCGCCCCTCACGATCCCGAACGTAATTGCGAGATTACGCGATGTCTAAGATCACAGTGACAGTTCGTTCAAATGTCCGACATTCCTTCTCGCGCGCGTGTTCACGTCCTGTCTGACTCGCTAATTTCATACATGATCGCATATTTGATATTTTCGTATAATACACATGCGTATATAATACATATATATGCTTGCCGCCAATTATTCCGCGGAATCGCAAGAAATTCCCGTTAATTTCTTTCTATCTCTTTCCTACAATCGATTCCCGGTTTTGTGAGCAAAATTTTAACAATGAATTGTATCGATCACATTACAGAGCCCTTCATAATTGACAATTACACATGCAGGCAATAAATATATCGATAGTTAGTAATGTCATAACGTTCCGACATGATTAGATCAAGATGTTCCGTCTTGATTATTACCAGAAATAAGTTAGTGCTGGAAGTTCATATTTTTTAATAAACAATAGCTCAAACGAATGCTCCTTAATTGCGCCGTCAAAATCAACAATTGCTCCCTTTTTAAAATTAATATTTTTTTAATAAAAATAATTATTTTATTATAATAGAATAATTATTTTTATTATTAATAAATAATAAAGAGAACTTTTGCTACGATATTGCCACATTATATTTATGACGCGCACGTACCTGAGTGCCGCGCTCTTACCTTGGTCCACAATCTTGCTTTAAGTGACGGAGTCGTAAGAAACTAACCAATTGTATTCAATTATTCTTCTCATATTCAACTGTGATTGGTTAATTTCTTACGACTCCGTCACTTAAAGAAGGTTGTGGACCCATGTCGTCTACAATGGCCGTAGCATAAGGTTGTAAGGCCGTAGTCGTAAGAAATTGACCAATCATAGTTGATTATTCTCCTGAACTTCAACTGGGATTGGTCAATTTCTTACGACTACGGCCTTACAACCTTATGCTACGGCCATTGTAGACGACGCTTTAAGGCCATGGCACACAAAAAACGTAAGCAGTAAGGGCTCTCACACACAAAATTGCATAGCTGCATATGCATAGCATAAGACCATATGGACCAATGAGCAACGAGTATTAAGTCGCCATATTGACTTACATAACATAATACTCGATGCTTATTGGTCCTATGTAATTTTGTGTGTGATGGTCTTAAGGGCTCTCACACACAAAATTGCATAGCTGCATATGCATAACATAAGACCATATGGACCAATGAGCAACGAGTATTAAGTCGCCATATTGACTTACATAACATAATACTGTTGCTATGGCCATATGGATGCATATGCAGCTATGCAATTTTGTGTGTGATGGCCTTAAGGGCTCTCACACACAAAATTGCATAGCTGCATATGCATAACATAAGACCATATGGACCAATGAGCAACGAGTATTAAGTCGCCATATTGACTTACATAACATAATACTCGTTGCTCATTGGTCCATATGGTCTTATGTTATGCATATGCAGCTATGCAATTTTGTGTGTGATGGCCTTAAAACGTAGTCAGTAAGCAAATTGACCAATCATGATTGAGCAGTAAGGCAGCCATATTAAAACGTAAGAAAACGTAAAAATTCCGATTTCCTTACTGACTACGTTTTACTGCTAAAGGCTATAGCACACGGATATCCATAAAACATAGCCATAATACATAACATAAGCTCAAGAACCAATTAGATAGTCGTTTTAGATTTTATATGCTAAGGAAACAGAAAATTACTAAAAACTTAAGCATAAGAAAAATTTCAATCGGTTGAAATTTTTACGTACACGGAATTTGTAGATGTATTGAAATGGTGGCTCAAATGATTGTGGCACATCTATGTTCTATCTGATCAATGCAAAGGAGAGAGAAATACTGTTTTGTGTATATATATATATATTTAACTCTGTTTTATTATTTAAAATATGGGAGACCACAATAGTTATTGTTCAGAAAATTTTTCAATGAGGTCCTATAAATCCATTTCAGGGGATAATAATAAAAATTATGAAGGACTCGATACCACGATAATTTATGAAAACGATGTATTATTAATCGATTTGATAAAAGGTTATCCTCATCTTTATGACAAATCCTTAAAAGATTATAAAGACCAATTAATCAAGGAAAAATCATGGCTTGAAATTTCAGAAATAATGCAATTATCAGGTAAATATGTTTTTATCACGTAAATATTTTATTTGATTTTTACTGAATTTTTTACCATTAAAATATTCTTTTTATTCATGTAGATCAAAGTAATAATATTTTTAATCTTATTTTTAATTTTTTAAGAGCCACTTATCTAAATATTAATTATATGAACCATATAGATCAAATCAAACAATTAGGTTATATCACACGTTTTTTGTACCACATAATTGTATATAGAAAAACTATATCTTAAAACTTTTAAAATTTGTTTCTTTTCGTCTATCTAAAAATGACTTCTGATTGGTCGAATTTTACTCTTATGCTTAAAGTTATAATTTCAGCTTATGGATCCATTGCTATTGGCTGACATGTTATGCTACGCTCCTATTGGCTAAATCCTTATGGTATGTCATAGGGTGCATTCGTTTACGCAGTGACTACCGCAGATGTCGTTCGTTTATTCCGTCTGCGAAAGTGACTGCAGCGCAGTTTGTCGTTCGTTTACGCAGGAATGTATCCCATCTGCGCAGCTATCTCGGAGGTCCTGCTCTGGATGCTCTGCTCGCAGTACTGCGTAAATGAACGTAAACTGCGCAAAAATCTGCTTAGTCTCCACGTTGAATCATTGTGCTGGTTGCCTGAAGAATTCAATATAAACTATTTTATTAAAGTTAGAAACGAAAAAGGTGGAGAATAACTCCTCCAAATCGATCTCTCCTCCAATCACTATCTCCCCATAAATCGGAATCTGATGAGCTACTATTTACGAGATCCATAGCACTATGGATAACATTTGGAAAAATTAAATCCATTATGGTTTCTGAAAATTGAATTTTTTAAATAAAAGAATGTGCTTAAAAATATAATTAAAAAACAATTAATACTTAACCTTTAACTAAACTATAAAGCGATTAAATATCTTTAAAATATGTATTGTTTCTATCAATAATGAACTCTTAAAATAATACTAATATATCAAAATATCTTTTTCCTATTAAAAAATTGTATTATATTCGAATATTAATTCATGCTTATTTGAAATATTATATTTTCTTTACTTACACGATAAGCGTTAAGAAGTTTCAAAATCTCGATTCAGTTTTCCCATTGGAAGATACAATCCGAGCAGCCATTCACGCAAGTGCTCGTTCGGCGAATTACGTCACGTGACTAGCAGATGAAAGACGCAGTGGATGCGCTAACCGTTGCATTAACGAATGCAGCCTTAATGTTACGGCTATGGAATTTGTGTGCTATAGCCTTTACGTATTTTTGTGTGCCAGGGCCCTTAGGCCGGTATTCATAGGCCGGTATTCATAGGCCGATATTCATAGTCCGATCTTATATTTAAGATTGTCTTAAGTCTGGTCCGAGATTGACTCAAGACCTCATTCAACCAATCAAATGGCTGCGTAGCATTTCAAACTCGAACTTAAGACGATCTCAAATATAAGATCGGACTATGAATACCGGCCATAGTCCGATCTTATATTTGAGATCGTCTTAAGTTCGAGCTTGAAATGCTACGCAGCCATTTGATTGGTTGAATGAGGTCTTAAGTCAACCTCGGATCAGACTTAATGCGTCGTCTACAATGAGATTTTAAGGAGACTTAAGGCGTAAGACTTAAGAAATTGACCAATCACAATCGAATATTCTCTTAATACTTGACTGTGATTGGTCAATTTCTTAAGTCTTACGCCTTAATCTCCTTAAAATCTCATTGTAGACGACGCTTAACGCGTCATGCGGAATTGTTAATTGCAAATTACATATTTTTTCTTCAAAACAATTGTGTTTTCTTTACACCAATTCATTTCTCTCATTATTTTGTACATAAAAGTATTAAGGTAAGATAATCGAAAAATGAATATTTTACAAGATATTTTACAGTTTATGTAAAATTAAGAAATGATTTCAAGCCTCATAACTCGGAAAGTACTTAATGAAAACTAACTTAATTATAGTGTTTTGGAAAGCTCTCGAGGTCAGCTACAAGAAGATGTAATAAAAAATAGGGGGTGCCATTTAAAAAAATTGAGGTAACCTTCACGTGACCTTCAAATGACTCTTCAAGGTCAAATCAATGGTACCATCTTATGGCCCCCTCGAAATCATACAAAACATGTTTGAACCATTTTTCTCTAAAATAAAAAATGAGAGATATTTGGGGTGGACACTTAAAATGGGACACCTTGTATATAAGTGCGCATTTTGCATACTTATATATAATGTTCACAATGTTTTATGTATAATTATATATGGATTTCTGTTAGTTTAATATATAATTATATATAAGTCTTGCGTCATATATAAATATATATAAGTAACAAATATAGTTCAGATACAATCGTGCATAATTGTATACGATTTTATATAAACGAGAAATTTTGATCGAAATGTATATGTATCTTTTCCTCAATGCACTCATGAACAACGGATAGGTGAAACATTTTGTTTTGTGCTTAATAACTGTGATTGGGATATACTTATATGTATACACATCGCAAAAGATCTAGATACGATGTCAATAAATAAATAATCATAAAATTATTTCACTGTTGATATAAATAAATGTAAAATAAATTTTCTTTTAATATTATGCTTTCTACAACCGTTTCGCTGTTGCTTTCAGGTGTATATATATACAGGGTGATTCTAAATAACATTATGCTTTTGCAAAAACAAAATCTTGACCGAATTCTAAGACGATTTTTCCTTTGGCAAAATTTCGTTTGAAGCTTAGTTTTTGAATTATTAAAGGAAGTAGTTAACGTATGACGGGTCGAATACAAGAGGCAGACAAGGGTGGCGCGATTCACCGTCAGACGCTGGTGCTTACGTGGGGCGCCTGCTGCGATCAGCTGGTCGCTATACACATACAGACACACATGCGAACACATACATTCTCTCTCTGTCTGTCTGTCTGTCTGTCTGACTCTCTCTCTTTCTCTCTCTCTCATTCGCTCACTCACCTGTATTTTTTTTTTTTTTTTTTTTTTTACGAGAGAGGGGAAAATGCATTTTATGCATACCCACCGGTCGATCCAGTGAGTTATATGGGACTCGAGTACCAAGTCGAATTACCAACTCGGTACTCCCTACCCACTAAAAACCCCTCTCTTTTCACGAATTTCCTTTGACACACTGTCCCTCTGACTTCCCGAGATCTGTTTTCACATAACGTCAAAAAATAGTTATTATTACCTTGTTCGATGACTTTTGATGTATTGCTGTAATTGCTTGAAGGAGAAATGAATTTTCCGATAGATCGTACGTTCTCAAATTGAACGTAGATATCACGTTGCAAAAGACAAGAAATCCACACTAAATTATTAACTGAAAGTTTTTCTTCTTTCATGAACTGTATTCTTTTATAAACTTTAACGTAATCACATTTATTTACTCACTCGATGAGACGAGAAATTTACTAATGACTATCACTAATCATTATTAATCACTGTCGAATAATAACTGTTGGCGATTAAAAATCACTCGATGAAAGAAACACGCACGGACACGTTACTACACGACGCGACGACGCGACAATGCGACGATAATTACTCGGCGACTGCAAGCAGTTTTTTGTCATGGTAGGTTGCAGTAGGTTAAGGTATTACTGGCGCTATCGAACGCGATCATGTGTTCGATTGAAGAATGCGGTAAACATAATAAACATTTAACATATTAATATTATTATTATCATGAATGTGTGTGATATCCATACATCGTATGATATCTATTTAAAAATTAATTAGATTAAATAAGTGTTTTTAAAATATTTATTACTTTTACTATTATCTTAAATAAATATTTAATATTAATATTTTATATGATAATAGTAAAAGTAATAAATATTTTAAAAACACTTATTTAATCTAATTAATTTTTAAATAGATATTATACGATGTATGGATATCACACATTCATGATAATAATAATATTAATATGTTAAATGTTTATTATATGTTTACCGCATTCTTCAATCGAACACATGATCGCGTTCGATAGCGCCAGTAATACCTTAACCTACCGCAACCTACCATGACAAAAAACTGCTTGCAGTCGCCGAGTAATTATCGTCGCATTGTCGCGTCGTGTAGTAACGTGTCCGCGCGTGTTTCTTTCATCGAGTGATTTTTAATCGCCAACAGTTATTATTCGACAGTGATTAATAATGATTAGTGATAGTCATTAGTAAATTTCTCGTCTCATCGAGTGAGTAAATAAATGTGATTACGTTAAAGTTTATAAAAGAATACAGTTCATGAAAGAAGAAAAACTTTCAGTTAATAATTTAGTGTGGATTTCTTGTCTTTTGCAACGTGATATCTACGTTCAATTTGAGAACGTACGATCTATCGGAAAATTCATTTCTCCTTCAAGCAATTACAGCAATACATCAAAAGTCATCGAACAAGGTAATAATAACTATTTTTTGACGTTATGTGAAAACAGATCTCGGGAAGTCAGAGGGACAGTGTGTCAAAGGAAATTCGTGAAAAGAGAGGGGTTTTTAGTGGGTAGGGAGTACCGAGTTGGTAATTCGACTTGGTACTCGAGTCCCATATAACTCACTGGATCGACCGGTGGGTATGCATAAAATGCATTTTCCCCCTCTCTCGTAAAAAAAAAAAAAAAAAAAAAAAAATACAGGTGAGTGAGCGAATGAGAGAGAGAGAAAGAGAGAGAGTCAGACAGACAGACAGACAGACAGAGAGAGAATGTATGTGTTCGCATGTGTGTCTGTATGTGTATAGCGACCAGCTGATCGCAGCAGGCGCCCCACGTAAGCACCAGCGTCTGACGGTGAATCGCGCCACCCTTGTCTGCCTCTTGTATTCGACCCGTCATACGTTAACTACTTCCTTTAATAATTCAAAAACTAAGACTAAAGATAAAAAGAGAGAGAGTGTGTAACGGTCCGAGAGATAACAATCAAATTTACAATAAAGAAAAGGCTGTGGACCGTAGCGTAGGGTGTTATTACGTAATAATTTATGACATAGTGCTCAGATAGATCATAGTATATTCTTAATTAAATAGTAATCAAGAAAGCGCAATACAATGTAATAAAGAGTAGACATACGTACGTTTCAATCCCATGCGGATCTTTTTCAATGTCTTAAAAGCAAATAAAAACGCGGATGTTACAAAGGCGCTAAATAACGGATAAACATGATCAAACACGAAAGTTACAAGGCGCGCGCTATACAAAAATTAGTCAGAAGGTCGAGATATAAAAACAAAAATAAAGATAAATTAAGACGGTCGATATAGCGCAGAAATAATAACGGTCGGACAAACAAAGGAGACGCTTATACAAAAATTAAATAAAGATAAATAAAATATATAAAAAGTATAAAATGCATTGTGAGGTAAAAATCAAACGGATGGCGCAGCCTCACCTCGATATCAAAACGTGTCAAAGTGGCACTAAGTAACTACGGGAACAATGTACTTCAACCGATAACAAAGGGAAAGTCCGAGCCATAGAGAATATGTCCATGGTAGTAAGAGTCATTGCAATAAAAATTATAATCCCGCCTCGGTAAAGAGTGATAGCCTCTTCAAGACATCCAAACTCATTCAGATGTGCCGAGAGAGTTAGAATCGAATGACTGATAGCGAGGTGGGAGCCTGTTTAAAAAATTGCACAATCAAGTATTATAGCCGTTATTATGAAAAGAGAAAAACGTAAAAATGCTTATACATTATGATAAAGCCAAATCGGAAGAAAAAATATTATAGGAAAGTCCAAAGACAAAGTAGGTGGAAAATACAGAAAATGAGATATGCATACCTACGTCAAGAATGCAGAGACAAAGAAAAAAGCCATGTGCAAAAAGGAAAAGGAGTCTATTCCTAACCGAGGTTGAGACAACACTGATAAGGAGAAATGTGGGATACTCGACAAAGGAAGATGTGGGATACCTGGGTGGGGGAAGGGAAAAGGGGAAGGGGGTTGGAAGAGGAAGGGAAATAAGAGGGAGTAAAAAGCCAAATTAGGGAGAAGGAGGTGAGGAAGTAGGAGAATTTGAAAGGGTAGCACATTTATTAATAATAGGGAGATAAGAGAAAGACCGTGTCATTCTGGATGTTAAGGCTATTTTTTTGTTGGCAGATGTGTAACATCTCAGAGACAAGTCTTTTTTTATAGGATGGTTCTTCGTCTAGAATTGCTGTATCTTCCCACTTAAAATCGTGGCCGAGTAATCTGTGGTTTGATACTACTGATAACAAGTCTGATGATTTATTAATGTTTAGTTGATGCTCTCTCAGTCTAGTGGCTAAGCGCCTCCCCGTCTGTCCCACGTCCCTGGTGAAAATTAAACGCTTCTCGAAGTGTCAAAGAAGCGTAAACGAACAGAATAAACGCTTCTTAGAAGCTTCATTGACTTCCCATTAACTCTTCGCGATTTTAAATCTTCGTGCATATTTCTCGAACGCTCCATAAAGTGTATACGAAGCATTCCGTTACGCTTCCCTTACGCTTTAATATTTCATGTTTTCCTTTACGTTCCCCAAACGCTCCATAAAATGTGAACGAAGCACTCCGATACGCTTCCCACACACTTCAATGACTGACATTTAGAAACTCTTCATTTACACTTCCTAAACGCTCTATAAAATGTGAACGAAGCGCTCCAATACGTTTCCCGCACACTTCAATGATTGACATTTTAGGAACTCTTCATTTACACTTCCTAAACGCTCCATAAAATGTAAACGAAGCACTCCAATACGCTTCCCGTACATTCAATGATTGACATTTTAGAAACTCTTCATTTACACTTCTTAAACGCTCCATAAAATGTGAACGAAAGACTCCAATACGCTTCCTATACACTTCAATGATTGATTGACTTAGAAACTCTTCATCCACATTTCTTCAACGCTTAGACACTGCACAAAATATGTATGAAATACTTTCCATACACTTTAACAATTTACAGAAATATTTTTAAGGACGTCAAAGTTTCGCGCGAGCACGCAAGAGTCGAAGCGTTGAAGAAATGTGGATGAAGAGTTTCTGAGTCAATCAATCATTGAAGTGTATAGGAAGCGTATTGGAGTCTTTCGTTCACATTTTATGGAGCGTTTAGGAAGTGTAAATGAAGAATCTGTTAGTTCGTTTGTTTACCGCTACGCGCGCTATCTTTCTCGTATTTAAGTTTAGTTATGAAAATTATATAAAGAGTTTACAAAGAGTAACAAATAAGATTAAAGATATACTTCAATTTAATTTCTGATTCGATGTAGGAGCTTCAGATATTAAATTGATTTTTATAAGTCGGACAAGTAAATGTCTGGCGAATAAACGAAAATAATCCGTTTATTACCTATTTAAAATGTAAAGTGCAATATTAACGGTACAGTATAAATATAGTAGAGTATAAACATTTCATTCGTATTCGCGCCAATAAGTTTGATGACATTTCATTTACGTTCTTTAAAAATTATATTAGATATTTCCCCTGGCGAAAATAATTATCGGAGCGTAAGTCGAATGTAAGGAAAGAGTAACAGAAGTGTAAACGAAGCTCTAGGAGGCGTAAATTGAAACAACGAAACGTAAACGAAGTGTTAACGCTTCATTTACGTTTCGTTGTTTCAATTTACGCCTCCTAGAAGCTTCGTTTACACTTCTGTTACTCTTTCCTTACATTCGACTTACGCTCCGATATTTATTTTCGCTAGGGTTATTCATGTTTGTCGGAGAGTTCGATAACGTTTCGTTTACGTTTCTTAAGGAGTTTGATGACGCTTCGTTTACATTTGGAGGATATTTCGTTCACGCTTGTCGGAGAGTTTGATAACGCTTCGTTAACGCTTTTCTAACACTTAATAGCCGCTTTCTTTACGTTCCGATGTCTCAATTTACGCCTTTTAATAGCTTCGTTTACGCTTCCGTCACTTTTCCGTTACATTAGATTTACTCTCCAATTCATGCTTTGTTCACGCTCGGTTTACATTTTATTTTCGCCAGGGGTATGACGCATCACAGTCACCACAGTCGATTTTATAGACCACATTAGAGCGGTTGGATTTGATTAACGGATCTTTATGTAATTTAATAAAGAAATTCAATTTATTATTAACCGAAAAAGCTAACTTGTAGCCCCCTTCTTTTATTCTCATGTGGAGATTTCTGGGGATGCCCTTAATAAAGGGAATGACAAAAAAGTGCGGGTTAGGAGAGGGAGAAGGAGTGGGGGAAGGACTAGGACTAGTATTAGAGATAAGGGATTTTAGTCCGCGGAGAATAATTTTATGTATGAAATGGATAGGATAGGAGTTGTCAAGGAGAATGTTGACAATGAAGGAAAGATTCTGTTCGTGGAATTTTGGGTGGGAAAGTTGAAAAACTCTATCGACAAGACCCATAACAACTCCCATCTTATGGGCAACAGGATGGTGAGAGAAAAAATTTAAAAATCTTCCAGAGAAGGTGGGTTTGCGGAACCAATCGAATTCCAAACGGTTTTCATTAATGATCAACAGAGTATCTAAAAAACTGATAGTATTGTTGTTAGCATATTCAATAGTGAACTGCAATCTCTTGTGATAAGAGTTAAAAACTTTGAGGATGGCAGGGATATGAAGAGAAGGAGCTGCAAGAATAATGTCATCTACGTATCTGTAATAAAACGAGGGAGGGACTAGGAGAGAGGAAATGGCTCTATCTTCTAGATCCTGCATTACAATGTTGACTAGTATAGGTGAAAGCGGGGAACCCATAGGCGTGCCAAAAATCTGTTTATAAGTAACATTATTAAAAGTGAAAAAAGTCGAGTCTAGAATAAGTTTGAGTGCAATCAAGAACTCATTATACGGAATTTTAGTCTTAGATTTTAAAAAATGCCATCTCTTAGCAATACCTCCAACAATCAAATCGTGAGAAACATTCGTAAAAAGATTGATGACATCTAATGATATATAAGATTCAAATGTTCATGTACGTAAAAATTTTTTAACTTATTGACCAATTCGAAACTATTGGAGATATGACTATTAGGCTTGGGGATGTTATTGTACAAAATCTTGTGCAGGTATGAGGCAAAGAAATGTAATGGACTATTAATCGATGAGATGATTATACGCAGAGGACAATTCGCTTTATGGATCTTTGGCAGGCCATACGCACGAGGCAACACACCGTCACTAAGTAAAAGACTTCTCGCAACACCAGTCGATATAAACTCCTTCCTACGCCATCTCGCAAGTAATTCCCTGAGATTGCTAATGATTTTATTAACCGGATTTTTCTTTATAATCACATATGTGTTGGAATCCGTCAACAAATCATTCATTTTATTGAGATAAGTACCTCTATCCATGGCTACCGTCGTGTTTCCTTTGTCGGCTCTCGTAATAATCAGGTCAGGGTGGTCAGAAAGAAACTTTCTGGAGAGTCGTGACATATTTAAAAGACGACACTCAGTGGTAGAAGAAGGAGAGGACGACGATAGGAATCTCTCTAGGAAGTTAACCGAAAGGTTTCTAATTTCCGAGGAAAACACTGGGTCTAATTTAGAGAGGTTAGATTCGATATTTTTAATGAACTCAAAGGCTGTATGTTGCAAATTCCTGTGGGGGGGAAGACTAAACCTATCACCCAACTGGAGTAGGCATTGAACCTCCTTTGGAATATTAATAGAGGATAAGTTAACAAACCACTTATTATTCGGAGAAGAAACCAAACAAGAGAAATTGTGAGAGGAAGAGAGATAGTTGAAATTCAGGTGGATATCATAGGAAGAATGTGGAGATGGATGTGGGATAGGGGAAAAGGAAAATTGGAGTGGAGGAGGAAGGGAGGAAGGAAGAGGACAATGCGATCTTAATTTTGATTTATAGTTATGAGTAGGAGAAGGGGGAGGAGGATTGTGCAAAAATAATTAATAGGAGACAAATTTGTAACTGAAATCTTTCTTTTAGTGGATAGCCATTGTAATTTATTATTTACTCTAAAATGCTCACGCCTGATGAGGGAGCGAAAGGAGAACCAACGTCTGTTAAAAAAATTGTCAAGGATGGAAGACGGAATCCAACTGTATAAGAACCGGGCGCAGGAAAGTAGACAGTGTTGCAAGAATCTCAGGTGCTTAAACAGATTCGAAATCTCAATTCTCAGTGTGCATTTGATGGAACGCAATGATACTTTGTTGTACGCAGTGGTAGATCTATAATTAAAAAATAAAAAATTGTGCTTGTACAAAAATCGTAGATGCTGTGGAACTAAGTCTCGTCTTAAGCATTCCCTCAAGAAGAAGATTTTCGCTTTAGTTTTAATAATAACCGTGTTAGTATATGACCATTTTTTCAAAAATTGTACAGCGCTGTCACCGAATTGTTTCGCAATAAACTTAAAAAAACCGGGGTGTGGGGAACGCATAGTTATCGCCTGCGTGAATTAAAACTAAAGATAAAAAGAGAGAGAGTGTGTAACGGTCCGAGAGATAACAATCAAAGACGATCCAGAGAAAGATAGGGATGTATGTGGGAGGAGGTCGGACGTGTCTTTACGCCCATTTGATCAACGAGCGACAGAATCCATCCGTGGCAACGGCATTGACGCATATCCTGTGGAGAGAGCATTCACACATTTTTCAGCCTAACGAATAATTGCTAGAAAACAATATTCGCAGACTAGAAAAATATGTGAGGCGCAAGTGGCTGGATCGGGAATCGAACCCGAGTCTTTCGCTTTCCGGGCAACTGCTCTAGACTACTGAGCTATCCAGACCCCACACCTAATGCTGCTTTTTAACACAGTGATATGCGACTCCAGAGCGATGTTGGTATCTTGCTCGATGGATGCAATGCCGATTGCCACGGAGAATCCCTGAAAGGTCGCTCGCTGACCAAATAAGTGCCCGTGGAGGTATTCGCGTGCATGCTGGCTTCCGACTGGCCTTCCGTATGAAACGGCACCGACGAGCACAACGCCGTAGAGTGACCACATCCCCCAAGATCCCTCTAGTATATACTAAAATCCCCACTGTACCAAACAGTGGCGGATGGACCCTAAGATAGGGCCGGGGCAGGCTTCCAGAGAAAGATAGGGATGTATGTGGGAGGAGGTCGGACGTGTCTTTACGCCCATTTGATCAACGAGCGATAGAATCCATCCGTGGCAACGGCAACTATGATCTATCTGAGCACTATGTCATAAATTATTACGTAATAACACCCTACGCTACGGTCCACAGCCTTTTCAAAAACTAAGCTTCAAACGAAATTTTGCCAAAGGAAAAATCGTCTTAGAATTCGGTCAAGATTTTGTTTTTGCAAAAGCATAATGTTATTTAGAATCACCCTGTATACCCAGTCAGCAAAGTCTGTTCAAACAGATTTTGTCAATTTCTGCTACAAATTTTTGTCGACAGTAAGATTGCAGATTGTATAAAAAATTTGTTATATCAAATAATGATAACAGAATGTCAGCAGAAATGTTACAAAACCTGCTGACATAATTTGATAGCAGAAACTAAACAGGATTTGTTTAAAATTATCATAGCAGATTGATGGCAGAAATCGAGCAAGATCTGCGCAACACAGTTTGATATCAGATTGGTTGCAGAAACCGAGCAGGATCTGCGCAATGAAATTTGATATCAAATTCTCGGCAGATATCGAGTAGAGCCTGCTGATATAACTGACGGCAGATTAATGGCAGAAATTGAACAGGATCTGTGCGACGTAATTTGACAACAGATTGTCGGCAGAAACCAAGCAGGATCTGCGCAATGAAATTTCATGTCAAATTATCGGCAGAAATCGAGTAAAGCCTGCAGATATAACTGACGGCAAATTGATAGCAGAAATTTAACAGGATCTGTGAGGCGCAATTTGATAGCAAATTGATAACAAAAATCGAGCAGGATCTGCGCACACAATCTCTGATAGCAGATTGACGGCAGAAACGGAACAGAGTTTGCATGATTCGATAGTTTCTTCACTTACCGCTACGTGAGCTGTACTTTCTCGTAATCTAATTTCTGTCAGAAATATATATAAAGTCGCGAATATGAATAAAAGACTAAAAATATAGTAATTATCATTTTAATTTCTATCACTTTAATTTCTGATATCTGATACAAGCAGATGAGATTCAGAATATTAAACTGATTGGAATCAATATGATAAATGGTAAATTATTCATGTACTGCCTATTTGAGGCATAAAGCAAGAATTTAATTCTAAATAAATTACATCTCCAGTTTTACAAGTTACATTTACTTTTATCATTTACTTTATTATTAATTTAATTTAATTTAATTAGTCCTTTGCTATATGAGATATAACTACGATATAACATATATTACATTAACATATATTACGATATAACATATGACATATATGTCATTTTAGAAGAAAATTGTAATTAACTTGCCGATAATATTCTTATTTAGCACTTGTAATAATCAATTTTGTTGCATTTATATAATATTAATAAAAGTAAGCGCAAATCTTGTGCAGTTTCTGCTGTCAATTTGCCATCAGGTTGCATGCGCAGATTCTGCTCGGTTTCTGCTGGCAATCTAACATCAAATTGCATCGCGCAGATTCTGCTCGGTTTCTGCCGACAGTTTGTTGACAGGTTATGTTTTACAGACTCTGTCAAACATAAAAGACTCATCAAAACAAAAGCTTAATGCGGACACAGATGGCTATGGTTCTGGTGTGGGATTTTGATCGAATTTGCTGCCAATCTGCTGCCAACCTGCTAACATTTTGCTTACTGGGTATATATATATATATATATACATATACAGGGTGTCCCGAAACTAACGCTTGATATTTTAAAGACAGATTCTCTGGCCAATTTAAAAACGATTTTTCCTCAGCGAAAATGTCGAGGGAGATCATTATTTTTTGCATATTCCCAATTTCTGTCATCATGTATCTTTCTAACTAAGCCTTAAATTAAAATTCTATTAAAGTAAACTCTACCTAAAATTAACTAAAGAATGTGACTTTATTAATATTTTATTCCCATAAGCCTTGGTTTGCAAAAACCCTGTGCTCCTCTCTCGTTTATCACGCAAAAACTATTGGGCGCGACTTTCGGGGGGAAAAATTGTTTTCTAGAGAATCTGCCTTTAAAATATCAAGCGTTAGTTTTGGGACACCTTGTATATATATATATATATATATATATATATGAGGTATATATAAATAAAATAAAATAAGGTGAAAAAAGCACCATTTTCACATTAATAAGAGATGTGTTTATTTATTCTTAAAGAAATATATATACATATATAATGTGAGATACGAACACATTTTGGAGAGCGTTGCCGTTATATATTATAATTAATACTTATGGATATATTATAATTATGGATTAGACTATTTTCTAGACATGAACTATATGGCATATTTTTTATTTTATTATATATATTACACAATCGTTTATCAATCGTTTATCAAACGTACAATATATTACACAATCGTTTATCAATCAACTATAAATAAAATAAAAAATATGCCATATTACTATATATATCCAGGTAAGGTTTGCCAACTCTTGCCCAACGTTAAACGTCGGGCCGAAATTGGCGATATCACGGCACACCGACTGTCATTGGCTGCGTTCAGCAGGAAAAGCTGCTTTGCAACTGTTGTAAAATTCGTGAATCTGATTGGTGTATGCTCTTAGATTCAGTCAAAATTAAGAGCATACACCAATCAGGCTCACGAATTTTACAACAGTTGCAAAGCAGCTTTTTCTGCTGAACGCAGCCATTATTCGATCGCGGCGCGACGTCCGCTCAAGCAAGGTTAGCCGACTCTTGCCAGATACCGACTCACGGGTCAACGTTAGCAATACCGCGACAACTGATGTCCGACATTGACCTGACATTAAAAAAAAATTATATTCGTATATTTATTTCGAAATTTTATTACTTTCTTAAAACTGAATTTGTTTCTTAATGATAAATTTGGTTCTTAAAATAATTTATGGAAAATTATATATTTGCGCTAGTTATGTGACATATGTAGATAATATATAACACTTAAATTAAATGAAGAAGTAGTCTATTACGTAAGGCAGTTGGCTCACGATCCAGAGGTCCCGAGTTCGAGTCCCACCAAAGTAAGTGTGTTTTTCAAATACGAGAAAACATTTAATCCATTATAAAAAACGCCAATTTTCAGATAGAATCATCATATAGGCTGCATCTTAAAAAACAAACGTAGTTAAAAAAAGTAATAAAATTTCGAAATAAATATACGAATATAATTTTTTTTATGTCGGGTGAATGTCGGAATATAAATATATATATATATATATATATATATATATATATATATATATATATATATTGTTACGTCCAGACTCGAGGAAGGATGGACCGAAGAAAGGACGTAACATTTGTTTTCCGAGAACAGGTGCCTTAAGGACAGATGTCTCGGGTCGAGCGAGCCTGTGGGAGGACCAAATATAGATCAACGACCAGAAGGGTCGATCTTACACTATTTCTGGTCCGAATGTCCGCTCGACGGTCCCCTTTTTGATAAAGGAACTTAATCCTTATTACCCGGGACGGGACCAAATGCGATTCAAAAATAAAAATAGTGAGAGGGATTAATTAAGTTAAACGCGAGAATTAATCTAAATTAATTTATTATAATTCATGTCCAGATAAAAATTATAAAGATTTATAATTCGAAGAATACATAATTCTGTAACATATGAATGTATGAGCAGTAGCGGTTTTACCAATACGCTAACCACGCTGAAGCGTAGGGCGGCAATTTTCGGAGGCGGCGAAATTATTCTTTCTTAAGGACCCGCACAAAACATATAATATGGAAAATGGATTTCGGTGGATTGTTTGAAACTTTAGAAATTTGTAGCTTACATACTCCTGATGAAAAGTTCTCATTGCCCTAACTTGATTCATTGAGCTGTATGAGCTCCTGGGACTGTCGAAAGTACATATAAATAGGCGACTTCCGTCGAAATATTTCTTTTTAAAGGGTTTTACCGTCGGCATTAGTGTTATCCAATGTGCACCACGGGGAGGTTGCGCGATCGGAACATGCACATCATGTAGCCCTGAAAAGGGCTGTTGCGTAAATGTGTATGTGTTTACCTCAAGGATAAGGACCCCGTGGCTTGTCAGTTCAACGGTATTTTACGACTCCAAACCCTCCTTGAGAGTGTGTGTGTGTGTGTGTGTGCGCGCGCGCGCGTGTGTGCGTGGGGGGATCTGTAACATATTGCAGGAATAATGAAAAACAAGTGGACACAGCTTTTATAAGTGTTGTAATGAACAATGTTGATATTTAATAATTAAGTGGTTTATGGCGAGATTTTCGGCTTGCGAAATCTTCAATAATGTCGTCATATTCTATGTTCATCATAAGCTCGGCTTCGATGATCAAGATTGCCAATGAATTTAAACGTTCTTCTGCCAACGATGATCGCAAGTACGTTTTTATTCGTTTTAAAGCGGAAAAGGATCATTCTGCTGAGTAATTTGTGGCGGCCATACACAAAGATATTTGCAAAACTATATCGAAGTTAGGGAACACTGATAATAAGTTTTGGTCGCGTATAAGCTTACAAACATTGATCAGTTTCAGTCTATCTTCTGATGAGCTAGTTTTGTTAAGAAACTCGCGAAAGTATATACATTCAATGGCAAATGAGTCTTCTAGATCTTCAGCGTAATAATTATAAACTTTCGTAGCTTCTTTATCATGCTGTCTGACAAGTGAACGAGGCTTCTAATAAAATCAAAGCGTTTGAAGACATTTTCATACGCTGAATGCCGCTTTTCTAATTCAGATCTGACGCGATCTAATATCGCAGAAAGTTTCCACTTTGAACTTATTTTTTCTGGTCATGATGACCTCGTTCTCTCTCGATTCATCAAGTTGAAGCTTTCGTTTGCAGTTACGTTTGCTATCGAATTCGTACTCTTCAGGAATTATGCATTTGGCTTTCTCTAAATACACTTCAAATATCTCATCACTTCTCAAGCTTATTACGAAATCGATTAGTGAATGATAAAGCTCCACAGTGACTCTTATGTCGATCTTTTTTTTTTTTTTTTTTGATATCGGTGGGGAAATCCTTTACGGATACCCGCCCTACCCCGGGGAGGGAGGGCGGGTTATGTGGGACTCCCGGTTTGAAGGACCGGTTTACCCACTAAAACCTCACCGGGTGCCAACTCGGGTGTTTGGGGGGAGGATCGGGTGCGCTTAGCGATGTCTACCGGACATCCTCCCCCCACCCTATGTCGATATCTACACTTTGCAGTAGTTTACTCGTTACATTGAATCGATCCAATAGTGAGTTCCAGAATATGGCCATAAACACTGTTTCGAACCGGCCTAGCTGTTTTTTTAATACAGCAGCTGTGGATCGAGTTACTGCTTTTTCGTGAACATCTTCGATCATTATCGTCAAAGATTGCAATACACCATCCCAGTTCTTACACAAACTATCGCAAGCGTCGTGGCGAGATGACCATCGAATTCCATCGGCTCGTTTTAAAATTTTCGTATTACTTTTGATGTTTGATGATAAAAGATCCCAACGTCGAGTAGATGCAACGAAGAAAGTGTACAAACTTTGAAGAGTACTGAAAAACGATACAGCTTCTGTGACACATTCCACGGCGCAGACTCCAACCAAATTCAACGAATGGGCACAAGGTACATAATCGGCAAGAGGATTCAATCGTTTCAATCGTGCTTGTAATCCTGTGTAGATACCAGACATGTTACCAGCATTATCGTATGATTGTCCTCTGCAGTTGCCTATGTCAATTTTGAGTGATGCAAGCATAGAAGTTATAGCCGTTTCAAGTTCTTCAGATTTGTGTCCAACGTTTGGCAGAAAACCAAGAAAACGTTCAATCGGGCTACCATTTTCCTTTACATATCTAATAATGAAAGAAAGCTGGTCGATATGAGCTATATCTGGCGTTGAGTCGACTATGATCGAGAAGTACTTGGCTGCTTGTATCTCGCTCACAATAGTATTTTTTATTTTTGATGCGATTAGATTGATGAACTCATTGCTAGTCGTTGAGAAAAGATATGAAGTTTTTCCACTACCACGATTTCCGCACTGTGCTATATGCGTCGACAGGAACGGATCAAACTCGGTGATCGTTTCCAAGGTCATCATAAAATTGCCATTTCTCAAAGAACTGAAACGTTCAGACGATCCTCGGAATGGAAGACCGCGACTAGCAAGGGCTTTTACAACAACAATAACTCTTTTTAGTACTTATCTCCAATATTCGATTTCGTTCTTAATTTGTGTACAAAGACCAGAGTCAACTCTTCCTTCCGTGCGACTACGCTTTATTAGCGCAATTTGACACTGGAGATGCTCTTTTGAATTTTCGTGCCCACTCAAAGCTTTGTTCACGTTACTCCAGTCTCGAAACCCTTCTGTCGCTAGCAAAGAAGTTCCATCAAATAATCGACACGATACGCAAAATAAAACCTTTTTTATAGGAGAATAAATTAAATATTTCCGCAGCTGACTTTCTCCATTTGGCAATTGTCGATAAAATACACTTTTTGAGAGAAACCGATCTTGCTTACCAAAACGAGCCTTCGACAACGAGAAATCGGCATGTACATTTTGATTAATTTCCTTCGAAAATAAATGATCGATTAAATTGTTGTTAATTCTCCATTCTGCGGGATCGTCACTCACCGAGCTTAAGCCTAAGTCACTTGCGTCTTCTGCAGTCAATTTTGACAGTGCAATATCTTGTTTTTGTGACTGCTCTGATGTAATGCTCGAGCCTTGGCTCGATATACTGCTAATTTCACTTTCGGTTGTAGACGAAAAGTTCGGTCGAACATAGTTCTCGAGAATGGGCTTGTCAATATTATTTTCGTTACCCTGATACGTTATTGGGCGGAAAAACGTGTGGAGCGCCTTCGTCTTTTCCAACAGCTCATCTTCTTTCTTTCTTTTCTCTTTTGCAATCTTTTTGTATTGGTATCCACTTAATCTTTTCCATCACTCATTTTAATGCCGTATCCGTACCAACTAATGGGTCTGTAAATAAAGCTAGAATGACTGTGGCCGAAATGTAGTCAAATAACGCATCCAATCTTCCTGAAAGTTAACGCGACTGACAAAAACAATGCAATGCGCGACCATAAAATATACAGCGCGCAGCGTAGCGATGTGATATCTGATCAGAATGTCGTTCGTAATAAACAATACACGTGTGAATCTTGAGATCAGTTTACGTTGCTCCAAAATATCTGTATCTGAAAATACTTTACGCTATTTTTTTCCGAATGAAATATATTCCTGTTTTTATATAGAATAAGGTTCATATATGTGTATGTTTATTTCCTTGCCGCGATTAATGCTGAAAATGAACGACTTCTCTCTTCGTTTATTATTCCGAAAAATGTTGAAAAACTGAATAATATGCTCACGGGATAAAAAATTGTATTATTAATGGTGTGACGTGACGCCTTTTGCGCTCCGTCACAGTGACCCCGCCGGTGGGAGGCAGCGTACGGAGAGTCGTTCTTCGCACCTGAGGGGGACCCCTTATCCGATCTCGTGATATATCTGTATAGATTTCTGTTAAGCGAGCAGAGCGCGGCAATCTGAGCGAGCGGATAATAAGTGATGTACAGCAAGATCCCGGAGGGTGCAGTTACCGAAGAAAGGAAGAGGAGAGTAGCGGACCAATGCCTCCACTCCAAAGGAAGGTCACGTATCGAGATCCCGCTCCGCCGCTATTCATATGTAACCATTATATTAATATCCGCTAATTTTAGAGAAACAATAACGGGAAAACCCGGACGAAGGAACGATCAACACTTTCCCAGGCTGCAGACTGAGGAGAGGAGATACATCCGGAAACGGACGAGGATACGGCCTGGCCAGCCCAAGACGTCCGATCTATCAGGAAAATACAATCGTCCAGAATACCGTCAAAGTCGGATTTTGGCTCCTATCGAAGGGCAACCCGTACTACAGCAGGACGAAATTTGAGAGAGCGGAGAATATCGACCCCTTCTCATCGAAAATCGACAGGATGCGCGGAAAATCGGCGCGGGACTCGAGGGCCTTGCGGAGCATTTATCAGAAGTCACTGTTCGACGAGCTGCGATAGTGAAAGCACGATTCTCCATTCCGGCTGCCGTATCGAGATCACGACCGCAGCGAGAGCACAGCGAGGACCCGGACACCGGAGATAAACTGTAAGCCGTCGCTCAGGTAGCCGTAGAGATATTCCCGGATACAGCTGGCGTCGTACCTTTTTCTTGACACCGTCGCGAGGCGACGGTGAACTCGTTACCGAATTGTCGTAGAAAGCCTGCGTGCTTTTTTCGCATTTCGTTACCGGACGCCAGCTGGGCCCCGGGTATCGCGGATTTGTCTCTCTCAGGGGGTTCGTTGCCGGCAGTTATTATACCGTATTGTTATCGCCGTACCGTATCGTATCGTATCGTATCGTATCGTTTCGTTTCGCATATCGTCATATCGTTGCGTGGAGCGTCGAATGGCGAATATTAGCATGGTCACGAGATTTCGACACTATCGTACTGCATAAAGAATAGCGGGATTTGCGTGAGATCGTTCTTCGCGAGTGCGAGTTACCGTGTATCCAAAATCCACTCAGCAAGAATTGAATAAGTCGCGAAATTTCTGTTTAAAATTTACGTCCGTTACCGTTCGTGTTGTTTGAGATTGCGTGAGGGTCGAATTTGTTTTCGCCGAGAGCGAAAGGTCGGGAAGATACCGGACAACATTGCGAGATAATACTTGTGTCCGCTGACGTGGAATTACCGTTTCTTATAATTGTCGTTACAGTGGATTTTTTTCCGTGAATTGCTTGCTATTTTACTCATCGCGGTCCGTGGAATTATATTCGTTATCGTTCCGATCTCAGAATTTTCTGTAAGTCGCGCGTATTATATGTATTCGTTACCGTATAGATAATAATCGACTTTCGTATCTTTCTTATAATTCTGATGTTTCTTTCTTTCGAAATTTATATTATCGATTTTGTTACTTGCGTATCTTCTGTATGTAATCTTTTCTATTTTCCCCGTACTATTAACCTTTACTATTGTACTCATATTGTCTTTGTTATATACTTTGTTATAAATTTTGTCCACACATACTATAATCGTTATAATACTATATATATCGTTAAATATATTTATAATAATACTCGAAGGAGTGTCGATCATTTCTCTCTCCCGGAAGTTATTTAGCGCTCTCTCTCTAATCTACAAAGAACCCTGCCCCTCTGTCATTTACTGAGCTCTGGGTTATCGAACCCTTCCGTTACCGTAACGATATCGTGGCGCGGGAGACCGCGCCTGGCGCCCAATACCGCTCTCCTTGTGAGAGCTGCGAGATACCGTACGCTACCGTATTCTGAGATACCGTTTTTTTTTTGTAAACCAACAAATTTCCCTATCGGCCAAATTTGCACGCCGTCTCCTCCGGATCGGCGTTCCCGAGGCGGGCAAAAGGCGTTGCAATGGTTAATATAGTGAAGAAATAAATCACGAATGATAACACCACATCTCTCAATCGGTAGTATAAAAATAATATATTGTACCATTAGTTTGTATCCGAATATGGTTGAATAGTTTCGACATAGTATTAACACATTTTATTGTTCGAATCTCACTTTACGTTCGCAACATTTATATGAAGGAATATTGCTCCCAGTTATGCGTAAGCAAGAATATTTCTATGAATGAATAATGAATCATTTATGAATATTGTATTTATATTGTGACGTTGTCGTCCCGACGCGCGTTCATCCGCCCCGGAAATCTTGACGGGGCGCGAGCCGAGCGGCCGCGCCAGAAAAAGATTGCGAGAGCCGTATCAAGCGACGGGAGGGTCCCGTTAGCGCACGGTGCGATAGCGCACCAACCCGATAGCACACGAAAAATTGACACAATTCCCGATAGCGCACCAACCCGATAGCGCACGGATTCACTGCAACTTTTCACGCGAAGCGAGGGGGACGGGGTGGGTGCGGGAGGGGGGCCGAAGGCCCCCCCTTGCACCCTCCCGTGTGTGTGTGAGAGAGTGCGTGTGTGAGGGGATAGTGCTTTCGTGCGCTATCGGGTTGGTGTGCTATCGGGTTGGTGCGCTATTGGGATTGTGCGCGATTTACTTTGTGTGCTATCGGGACGTGGGCTATCAGGTTGGTGCGCTATCGGGAATTGTGTCAATTTTTCGTGTGCTATCGGGTTGGTGCGCTATCGCACCGTGCGCTAACGGAACCCGCTCTCAAGCGACGCGGTAGCATCGTGACGCCAAGTACATAAAAAACAGGATCCGAGCATTGAGAGTCACTGCTCTCGACGCGGCGCTACCAAGTACCTTATCCGGAATTTTACGTCATGTAAACTTTCGATTAAAATATTTCAGAAACTAAAACCATAATCAAAAATCTAACGACACTTTTATTATATAATGTGAATATAAGCTTTCGATTGCGACCAGTTTGAATAAAATCGGTGCAGTCAATCCTGAGAAATGATGATCGTATATCAAAATTGTGACATTTTACGTTATCCCGGATTTTCTCCAGTCTCACGTACGTATGCTCGCACGCACACAAGCAAAGCGAGTTTGTCCCTCAAGCGGCGTTCACACCGCTGCGTATACGATTATTGCTTCGATATGTACAATGCTTTAAGAGACAAAATCATATGCGTGCATACGTGTGATATGTATATGTATGTGTGTACGTACGTGTGAGAGATTAATTTATCGTACAGTAACAATTTTCAAAACTATCCCTTCGGGGTGGAATTTAATATAATAGAAACGGAGCCGTAAAAATACGGAACTTCTGCTGTTAAATAAGAATTAAACAAAAAAAAAGTAATTTATTGTATAGTAACAATTTTCAAAAACTATCCCTTATAAAAGCAAATTTCAAAAACCACCCCTTGAGTATGAAAAATAATATCTCGAAAATGATGCGTCGCAGAAATATGGAACTCGCGCCGTTAATTAAGGTTTCTTACAAAGAATAATTTACCATATAATAAAAATTTTTAAAAAAACACCCCTTACGGGTGAAATCTAATATCTCAGAAACGGTGTGCTACAAAAATATAAAACCTGTGCCGTTAGTTAAGATTTCTACAAAGACTAATTTACCGTATAATGATAATTTTTAAAAACCACCCCTTGGGGGTGAAATCTAATATTTCAGAAACAGTGCATCACAAAAATATAAAACCTGTGCCGTTAAATTAAGATTTCTACAGACTAATTTACCGTATAATAACAATTTTTAAAAACCACCCCTTGGGGTGGAATCTAATATTTCAGAAACGGTGCACCACAAAAATATAAAACCTGTACTGTTAGTTATGACTTGTAGAAAGACTAATTTACCGTATGATAACAATTTTTGAAAACCACCCCTTGGGGGTGAAATCTAACATTTTAGAAACGGTATACCACAAAAATATAAAACCTATGCCGTTGGTTGAGATTTCTACAAAGACTAATTTAGCGTATAATGATAATTCATCTAAAAACCGTCTCACAAAAAATAGCTATCACAAAAAGTAGCTACCTTTATATGTAAAAAATTAACTGAAAAATTTTCACAAAAAATAGTTATTTTTATAAAAAATACTGATATTAATTATAAAAAATTGCGACAAGTTGGGGTGCAATTTCACTTTAAGTTTGTTAGTGTTATAAAATTGTATACATATGTACTTTTATATAATCCGCTGCTGACAAATAGGTAGAAGTTCCGTTTAAAATCTATTACATTTTTGTCATAAAGAAGAATATTTTTGTTAGAGTTGAATCAATTTTTTAAAATAAAAGATTACGTCAAATGATTTTTAAATTTTCTAGAAAATTAAAATAAGATTAGTTATTTAAAAATTAAAAATTCCAAAAAATGAAAGATTACGTCAATAATTTTTCAATCTTCTACAAAAATAAAATAAAAGAACAAATTTTTTTAAAAATTAAAAATAAAAAAAAATATAAATTAAAAAAATTTTAAATAAAAAAACTCGGCGCGCTACCAATTTGATTGGCAATAATAATAAATGATAAATGAACAATTACATATTAACATTATTTCAATTTCAATAATTACTAGGTAGCGCCGAGTTTTTTTATTTAAAATTTTTTTAATTTATATTTTTTTTTATTTTTAATTTTTAAAAAAATTTGTTCTTTTATTTTATTTTTGTAGAAGATTGAAAAATTATTGACGTAATCTTTCATTTTTTGGAATTTTTAATTTTTAAATAACATCTTATTTTAATTTTCTAGAAAATTTAAAAATCATTTGACGTAATCTTTTATTTTAAAAAATTGATTCAACTCTAACAAAAATATTCTTCTTTATGACAAAAATGTAATAGATTTTAAACGGAACTTCTACCTATTTGTCAGCAGCGGATTATATAAAAGTACATATGTATACAATTTTATAACACTAACAAACTTAAAGTGAAATTGCACCCCAACTTGACGCAATTTTTTATAATTAATATCAGTATTTTTTATAAAAATAACTATTTTTTGTGAAAATTTTTCAGTTAATTTTTTACATATAAAGGTAGCTACTTTTTGTGATAGCTATTTTTTGTGAGACGGTTTTTAGATGAACTCGACGCTTTTTCTTTACCTTTTTTTAAAAGGTATTTTTTTAGGGATATCACTTCTTTTTGTATAAAAAATTATGTATTTTAAATTTAATTTCTCATAATTATTATTTTTCATAATATTTATTAAACATTTCTAAATAAACCCACCACGACCCCCGTCATACTATAACAAAATGTGACGGTCTCGCTTGCTTACTATAGATATTTAAATATTATATGATCGTTTTTTACAGATATTTAAGTTTAATTTTTCTTTAAAAGGTATTTTTTAAGAATATCACTTTTTATGTATTAAACATACTATAAAAGTTTGATATAAGTTTGTAGCGTATCATAAAATCATAATAAATATTATTTTAAGACAGCATCAACATATATAGTCCATTCTCCCAAAACTTAAAATACAGTTTTACAAATATGATGTTACTCTTTTCCTTTAAAGCAACATCTAAACCTTATTCAATACAAGTAATCTATTCATACAAGTTATGGTTACGCAGAAAAAGTTTATCTATGTACATAATTATATATAAGTATGTATATCTATGACTCTATAGTTCTATAGTATATAATTATATACAATATATATACATATGTGTGTATGTGTGTGTGTGCTTGTAGAAATTTACATATTTGACTGCGCAACCATAATTATAGTTACATAGATATTTATTACATTTGCCTGCATAGACACAAATATAGTTACGCAGAAATATTCGCTATTACATGTATAATGATAATTATATATATTTATGTGTGTGTGTGTGTGTGTGTGTGTGTATGTAGAAATTTACATATTTGACTGCGCAACCATAATTATAGTTACATAAATATTTATTACATTTGCCTACGTAGACACAAATATGGTTACGCAGAAATATTCTCTACATGTATAATGATAATATATGTGTGTGTGTGTGTGTGTATAGAAATTTACATATTTGACTGCACAACCATAATTATAGTTACATAGACATTTATTACATTTGCCTGCATAGACACAAATATAGTTACGCAGAAATATTCCCTACATGTATAATTATACATATATTATATATATATATATATATACATATATATATATAATTATATATGTAGGGAATATTTCTGCATAGCTATATTTGTGTCTACGCAGGCAAATGTAATAAATGGCTATGTAACTATAATTATGGTTGCGCAGTCAAATATGTAAATTTCTACACACATACACACACACACACACACACACACACACACACACACACACATATATATTATCATTATACATGTAGGAAATATTTCTGCGTAACTATATTTGTGTCTACGCAGGCAACTGTAATCAATATCTATGTAACTATAATTATGGTTGCGCAGTCAAATATGTAAATTTCTACACACACACACACACACACACACACACACACATATATATATTATAAATTACATAATAATTATATTCCACAAAATGATAATTGTCTATTCTCTTTGTTAAGATTAATATTAATATATAATATGTTAAAATATATTATGTCTAACAGAAAAATTTCACAATATTTACCTTTTGATTGATGAATATTACAAAATTCACAGTCCACTTGGTTGTCCTTAAGTGTCACAATAAATGTACTTGGCATCGCGACGCTACTGCGTCACTTGATAATAACATTTAATATGTCACTTCTCTTCCTTGATACATTATTACGCACTACTTCTCTTCCTTGTTCTACACTATACTTTTATTCGTTTACTCTTATTATTTATTTCTTTTAATCTGTGTTTTTAAACAAGTAACCTGACTGCTTATTAACGCGTCACTTCTCTTCCTTGTTACACTATTCCGCACTATACTTTAATTATCTTTCATACGTACGTACACACATACATATACATATCACACGTATGTTGCGCACATGCACACATATGATTTTGTCTCTTAAAGCATTGTACATATCGGAGCAATAACGTATACGCAGCGGTGTGAACGCCGCTTGAGGGACAAACTCGCTTTGCGTGTGTGCGTGCGAGCATATGTACGTGAGTCTAACCTGAAGGAAAAGAAGGATCATTTTTCGGGATTGACTGCACCGATTTTATTCAAACAGGTCGCAATCGAAAGCCTGTACTCATATTATATGATAAAAGTGTCGTTAGATTTTTGATTACGGCTTTAGAAAGTTTACTTGACGCGAAATTCCGAATTGTTTGATGACGACGACGACGACGACGTGGACGTTTCTTAATCTTAATCGTATTTTCACGATTTTAGAATTATATATCGCGATATTTCCACTTCTACAGCTCGTAGAGTAAAAATAAAGACACTTTTACTATATAATTCGAACATAAGCTATCGATTAAGCCTAATAAGAGCTCGATCCGTTCAGCGGTTATCGTAATATAATAATATGAAATAATCTGAACTGGTCTCAATTTCCCGTCTCGCGTAAAGAGACACGGCGCGCGTCTTGCTAGAGAGATGAACTCGATGCAAGACACTACCGTGTCTCTTGATAATTTTTAAAAACCATCCCTTGGGATGAAATCCAATATTTCAGAAACGGTGTGCCACAAAAATATAAAACATACTGTTAAATAAGACTTGTAGAAAGATTAATTTACCGTATAATAACAATTTTTAAAAACCACCCCTTGGGGGTGAAATCTAATATTTCAGAAACGGAGTATCATAAAAATATAAAAACTATGCTGTTAGATAAGACTTGTAAAAAGACTAATTTACCGTATAATAACAATTTTTAAAAACCACCCCTTGAGGATGAAATCTAATGTTTCAGAAACGGTGCACCACAAAAATATAAAACCTACACTATTAGTTATGACTTGTAGAATGACTAATTAAGTGTATAATAACAATTTTTGAAAACCACCCCTTGGGGGTGAAATCTAACATTTTAGAAACGGTATACCACAAAAATATAAAACCTGTGCCGTTAGTTAAGATTTCTACAAAGACTAATTTAGCGTATAATGATAATTTTCAAAAACCACCCCTTGGGGGTGAAATCTAATATTTCAGAAACGGTGCACCATAAAAATATAAAACCTGTACTGTTAGTTATGACTTGTAGAAAGATTAATTTACCGTATGATAACAATTTTTAAAAACCACCCCTGGGGGTGAAATCTAATATTTCTGAAACGGTGCACCACAAAAATATAAAACCTGCACTATTAGTTATGACTTGTAGAAAGACTAATTAAGTGTATAATAACAATTTTTAAAAACTACCCCTCGGGGGTGAAATCTAATATTTCAGAAACGGTGTGCCACAAAAATATAAAACTTATACCGTTAAATAAGACTTGTAGAAAGATTAATTTACCGTATAATAATAATTTTTAAAAACCACCCCTTGGGGGTGAAATCTAATATTTCAGAAACGGAGCATCATAAAAATACAAAACTTATGTTGTTAGATAAGACTTGTAAAAAGACTAATTTTACCGTATAATAACAATTTTTAAAAACCACCCCTTGAGGGTGAAATCTAATGTTGCAGATACCACAGAAATATAAAACATATGCCGTCAGATGACTTATAAAAAGACTAATTCACTATGCAGTAATAATTTTCAAAAATAAAAAAATATCCCTAAAAATAATATGCAAATATTTTCCCCCAAAAAAAATTTGTAGAAAGGATATAAAATTTTACAGAAAGGTGTGAAACCCCTCTAAAAAAACCTTACAAAGTTAAAAAAAATACGCCAAGTACATAAAAAATATTCTACCTTGTATGCATCTTTTTAATAAAAAAATTCCTTAAAAATAATTTTTTACAGTAATTTTCCTTCAAAAAATCATTTTCCTAAAAACCAAAACCTCAACAAATAATTTTCATAAAAAAATATTAAAAAATAAAATATCAAAACTAAATATGAAATCAATAATTACTATTAGCCAAGTACTTAAGAGGAATTTGTAAATTTGATATAATATTTGCCGTGAAATATCAATTTTATACAGTAGAAATATTATACATAAATTCTTCCTAAGAAATTAAAACGCATTTTATATTTATTTAGAGAAAATTGATTTTTAAAATATTTAATGAGAATTAGGATTCTTTTAATTCTCAAAACACTTTTTATATAATGTATATAATTTTAAAAAAAATTGTACGCAAGCTTTAAATCGCACTTTAAATTGAAGTGTTATGAAAACTTGGCGTGCCCGGATTGTTTACATTATAAACAAATATATCTCCAATAAAATGTAAAATATTAGACATTATGTAATTAAATATTTAATCTGTATTTGATTACGATCCGGGCACGCCAAGTTTTCATAACTTACTTCGATTTAAAGACTATGCGATTTAAAACGCGTAAAACTATTTTTTTAAATTATATATATTATATAAAAAGTGTTTTAAGAATTAAAAGAATCCTAATTCTCATTAAATATTTTAAAAATCAATTGTCTCTGAATAAATATAAAATGCGTTTTAATTTCTTAGGGAGAATTTATGTATAATATTTCTACTGTATAAAATTGATATTTCACGGCAAATATTATCAAATTTACAAATTGCTCTTAAGTACTTGGCTAACAGTAATTATTGATTTCATATTTAGTTTTGATATTTTATTTTTTAATATTTTTTTATGAAAATTATTTGTTGAGGTTTTGTTTTTTAGGAAAATGATTTTTTGAGGGAAAATTACTGTAAAAAATTATTTTTAATGAATTTGTTTATTAAAGATGCATACAAAGTAGAATATTTTTTATGTACTTGGCGTATTTTTTTTACCTTTGTCGAAACCTCCGGAGAGACGAGCTATTATTTTGATTTCGCATTTTTCTAATTGTAATTTTTTTTGTATTCTTTTGTACGCCGGGCAACCCGCCGGAAAACAATCGGGAGAGAGAGAAGAAGAATCCTTTTTGCGACAACCGGTACGACATTTCCGACCTCCGACTTGAGAACGGAGATAGCGCCTCAGGATCAGGACAGCGCAGAGTCGCGGGTGGAATTCACCCCCGCGAAAAGAGAATGAACAGCGGGAAACAAAACAGCTGTCAAGGACCGTAACCGCAAGGTCCGGTCGGCGCTACCCTCCGAGGACGGAGGACGAATGATCGGCATAAAATAAGACCGCCGATAGCAGGGTCGCCGATATTATGATTTTCGAATTATTGGGGCCGTCACGGACTCCGATACGGCGCACAGTGGTCCAGACTGTGAATTTAGCGGCTCAAAATTCGTACGCACGTGGGCGCGATATAAAATGCTTATGTAATCTGTTATTTTTCTGTTATTTTACTTTTAAAACAAGGTTTTTATTAAAACAAGGTAATTTTTAGTAATATCACAATATGTCAACAAATTGATTAAAATGTCATACTTACTTCAAACATATATGAATTTTTTACAAGATTTAATATATATATATGAGTTCATTTAATACACTTATCTGCAATTTTGATACTTATAGTAAAATAAAACATTAAACTAGTTTATTATCAACTAAAATTATCAAAAGTGAACCAACAGAAAAAAAAAATTTAAGAAAAATTTTGTTCGGAAATGGAATTATTGGTTGATGTTGTTCTTCAAGGCATTATTCATTTTACATTATAATATAAAATTTTATTATACAGGATGTTTCATTTTAATCGCCCCAGGCAAATATCTCGAAAAATATGGAAATTATGAAAAAATGTTTCGGACAAAAGTTGTATGGTTTCGAGGGGGCCATAAGATAGTAACATTGGTTTGACCTTGAACAGTCATTTGAAGGTCACATAAAGGTTACCTTAAATTTCTTAAATAGAACCTATTTTTTGTCATTGCATATTCTTGTAGCTTATCTCCAGAGCTTTCCAAAACACTATAATTAAGTACCTTTTCGTTAAGTACTTTTTGAGTTATGAGGCTTGAAATAATTTCTTAATTTTACATAAACCGTAAAATATCTTGTAAAATATTCATTTTTCGATTATCTTACCTTAATACTTTTACGTACAAAATAATGAGAGGAATCAATTGGTGTAAAGAAAACACATAGTTGTTTTGAAGAAAAAATATGTAATTTGCAATTAACAATTCCATATTTTTTCTTAAAAACAACTATGTGTTTTCTTTACACCAATTGATTCCTCTCATTATTTTGTACATAAAAGTATTAAGGTAAGATAATCGAAAAATGAATATTTTACAAGATATTTTACGGTTTATGTAAAATTAAGAAATTATTTCAAGCCTCATAACTCAAAAAGTACTTAACGAAAAGGTACTTAATTATAGTGTTTTGGAAAGCTCTCGAGATAAGCTACAAGAATGTGCAAAAATATATAGGGTGTTCCATTTAAAAAAATTGAAGTGACCTTCACGTGACCTTCAAATGACTCTTTAAGGTCAAACCAATGGTACCATCTTATGGCCTCCTTGAAACCATACAACTTTTGTCCGAAACATTTTTTCATAATTTCCATATTTTTCGAGATATTTGCCTGGGGCGATTAAAATGAAACACCCTGTATATAAATTTTATTATATTATATATAAAAATAACTATATTTTAACCTATTAACATATATAAAAAAATTATATTTTTAATAAATGGTTTCTTGATATAATACATTGTTTCAATGGTCCTTTATTGCGCAAAATTTGAAACAGATCGTTATATGTCAAATTGTTATTATTGTTAGTTACACTGTTCATGGTGTCAGTATTTATATCTCTATAATAGAATAAAAACACACAGAATATAATAATGAAAGATGTATATATATATATAGGTATATTTTCGAACCTCATATATACACCCACAAAGAATAATATAGATACATAATATAAAAAACTAAAAATGTGATACGTACAATAATGATGTATATGGAGATATTAAATAATAATAGTGTCCTTTATAAAAGTGAAGAAAATTATATATATAAAATTATATGATTTGTCAATTTCAAAAAATCAAACGTAGCTTGGGAAAGAAACTGGTATGCTTCATTTGTATGACTTCTTTATTTGAAAACTGCCTACATTACACTTATGTGTGTCTTCCGTTGTTGTTTAATAACAAAAGAAAGAAAGAGAGAAAGAGAGAGAAAACATCTAGCAATTGTTCCAAATGATCCGGCGCGGCGCTTGCGCTGGCTGTGCCGCGATCGAGGCCTTGCCTCGCGCTCGCCTGTATAACATTGGATATAGAATACGTTGCAGAAGACGCAACTTCGAATCAATGCAAATAAATTTTTTTTTATTCGACAGCGATATATTTGTACTATATTTTCATCATAGTTACATTAGAGTAAAACAAGGTAATTTTTAGTAATATCACAATATGTCAACAAATTGATTAAAATATCATACTTACTTCAAACATATATGAATTTTTTACAAGATTAAAATATATATATATATATATATATATATATATATATATATATATATGAGTTCATTTAATACACTTATCTGCAATTTTGATACTTATAGTAAAATAAAACATTAAACTAATTTATTATCAACTAAAATTATCAAAAGTGAAACAAGAATAGCATCGCGCGCGATGACGTTTTTCATTGAGTTTTACGTTGTATTTGTGCTGGTTCTTCACTACACTCATGATTTTGTGTTTAAAAATGCATTTTTAACCTTAATTAAGATGTGTACTTCAAAGTTATGATCATTAATAGTTTTGTTTCTCACTTTGAAAAAATGGGTTTTGAGCCGCTAAATTCTTATTCTGGACCACTGTGCGACGTTGTCGCGGAGCGCATTAATATCTCGCGTGTCGCGGCGCTATTGGCCGCGAATCCGCGCACCCTTGCGCGCAGGATTGACGCCGCTATCGACCCTGGATTGCGAGATCCAGGGAGACATTCTGGTGCGGACGCTCTTGGCGTATAGTCGTCTTTTAAAGTTTTGTCGTTGTCACTGATTGTGTGTCGCAGCCGAGATTGGCGAGAGGACGAGACGAGGATCATCCCCTGTCCACGGGAACGAGTATCGGTGAGGTTGCCCATCGCTATATTATAAGCCACGTACGCGATTCCGTCCGCAGACCGGCCGCTCTGTCGCCGTCGCCATTTTCGTGTCTCGTTGTCGCTCGGGCTTGTTGCCGAGCTTTCGATTTTCGTGTATTTCGGGCGACCGGAGACAAGCGACCGAGGCAACAAGGACGATCGTAACGTCGTCCATAGTCGATAAGGAACCGTTCGTCTCTCTCCGGGATTCGGGGTGTCGTGAAACGCGTAGCGACCGGCTCTCGTATAACGACCACGTGCGCGGTAAATCGCGGGGAATGCGTTCGCTATCCGTGCTGTCGAAAAGAGTTGTCGAAGCCGCGTAAGACATCCCCGCAATCGATCTTCGTGCGACTTTCGTTATTAATTAGCGTGTATGCGAGTGTGTGACCATTGAGTATCGTGACGTTGCGAGTATTGTGCTGTCTTTGTCGCTCTCGTTACGTGTATGATTTGCACTTATTTCGAGATATTTGTCGTGCGTGTGAGTGTGTCGCGGTGCGTAATAGATTATAACGAATTAAGAAATTGCCGAAATTCGAGAACTGCGAGTGAGTAGAGCGTTACGCCGAAAAAGAAAGTAAGCGGCGTACGACGGCTATCGAATATCGATCGCATCGATCGTGTTCGTCGCAAGCAAGATTTTCCGTCTTCGCAAATTACTCAATTATTCTCGTTCGATTATTACGCAGTCTGTCGAACATATTGCTGTCTATTAGAATTTTTAAAAATAAAAGATTACGTCAAATGATTTTTAAATTTTCTAGAAAATTAAGATTAAAAAGTTATTTAAAAATTAAAAATTTTAAAAAATGAAAGATTACGTCAATAATTTTTAAATCTTCTACAAAAATAAAATAAAAGAACAAATTTTTTTAAAAATTAAAAATTAAAAAGAATATAAATTAAAAAAATTTTAAATAAAAAAACGGCGCGCTATCAATTTGATTGACAATAATAATAAATGAGCAATTACATACTAGCATTATTTCAATAATTACTAGGTAGCGCCGTTTTTTTATTTAAAATTTTTTTAATTTATATTTTTTAATTTTTAATTTTTAAAAAAATTTGCTCTTTTATTTTATTTTTGTAGAAGATTTAAAAATTATTGACGTAATCTTTCATTTTTAAAAATTTTTAATTTTTAAATAACAATCTTAATTTTCTAGAAAATTTAAAAATCATTTGACGTAATCTTTTATTTTTAAAAATTGATTCAATCTAACAAAAATGTTCTTCTTTATGACAGAAATGTGATAGATTTTAAACGGAACTTCTACCTATTTGTCAGCAGCGGATTATATAAAAGCACATATGTATAAAATTTTATAACACTAACAAAGTTAAAGTGAAATTGCACCCCAACTTGACGTTATTTTTTATATCATTACTTTTTGTAAATATTTTTTACATAAAAATAACCATTTTGTGAAAATTTTTCAGAGTTAATTTTTTATTATTTTACATAATGGTAGCTAGTTTTTGTGATAGCTATTTTTTGTGAGATGGTTTTTAGATGAACTCGACGCTTTTTCTTTACCTTTTTTTAAAAGGTATTTTTTAGGGATATCACTTCTTTTTGTATAAAAAATTATGTATTTTAAATTTAATTTTTGATAATTATTATATTTTATAATATTTATTAAACATTTTAAATAAACCCACCACCACCCCCGTCATACTATATCAAAATGTGTGACGGTCTCGCTTGCTTACTATAGATATTTAAATATTATATGATCGTTTTTTACAGATATTTAAGTTTAACTTTTCTTTAAATGTATTTTTTAAGAATATCACTTTTTATGTATTAAAAATGTATGCATTATATATTTTATAAATTTTTTATGAATATTATTTTTTTATAGTACGTATTTATTATACATTTTTAAATAAACCCCCCGTCATACTTTTTCAAAACGTGACGGTCTTTCTTGCCTACTACAGATATTTAAATGATTAATTTTATCATATATTGGATATATTTATATATTACTTATTAGACATTCTTCGTAGGAAAAGTAAACAAACATTTTTACCACCTCTAGGCCACTGTTTTTTCTTAACTTGAGCATCATTAGCTTCGATCCAAATATTAGATGTTCCTTCTTTACACATACTTATATAATGGCCTTCATCAATATCAGGATTTTGAAAAAATATGGCATTCGTCACTTTGTACGTGTGTCCATCTATTAATATCTTAGTCGTTGGAATAGCACATAAATTAAAATCATGTGTCGCTTTCATTGATTTATCATTTTGTGATGGAAAAGATATTAAATGAATCACGATTATCTCTTTTGCCAATATTATTTCTCTTTTTAATAACATATTATTTTTTTCAGCACAATATTTACACGATTTGTTATGCAATTGAAACCAATGTGAAAAAGTAACATTTAACAAATCATTAAGATCATATTTTTTTCTTCAAATTATTAATAGGAATAGAAATAATAATATTATTATCAACAACAGTTTTTGTATTATCACAGATTTTACACCGTCTTGTAGAAACTATTTGATTTCTCATGAGACTTTTTATGCAATCATATTTTTCGCAAAGAGCCATAAGAAAATCAGATGCATTTTGTTTTACTGGATTTGAAAAATATTCTCCTAAATATTGTCGTATTGAATTTGTACTTAGATTACGCACACCATTTTCATATCGACATACTAATGTACGTAAAACATCTGATTTTTCGCAATGAAACAATTGCTGTCTAATAACATTAAAATTTAATAAACATTGCAATACTGCATTTGCATAGCATGAAACTTTATCTGTATTTTCGAAACCACGTATAATCCAAGCAGTACTTCGCTCTATTTTTTCATCCGACTGTTGAATGGAAGTAATTAATTATTGATTTAATTAAGTTTTTATCATTACATATTTACTATTATAGATTTCATTATTATTGCATTATTCTTTATTATAAAATAAAATTCACGTATGAAGAATTCTTTATTATAAAATAAAATTCACGTATGAAGAATCAAAGAAAGTTTTAGAAGTTCAGATTAAATTGAACGATAAAATGTATTGCAATTCTGTCATTGTTTAGATTCTTATCTTAAACAAAATTGAAATTTAGCCATTACTAGGTCTATAAGAGAAAAAAAGAAGTTAAAAATTCGAAATAACAAATAGATGTATGCAATAAGTAAATAATAATAATATAATTACTATAAAAGTTTGATATAAGTTTGTAGCGTATCATAAAATCATAATAAATATTATTTTACGACAGCATCAACATATATAGTCCATCCTCCCAAAACTTAAAATATAGTTTTACAAATATGATGTTACTTTTCCTTTAAAGCAACATCTAAAGCTTATTCAATACAAGTAATCTATTCATACAAGTTATGGTTACGCAGAAAAAGATTATCTATGTACATAATTATATATAAGTATGTATATCTATGACTCTATAGTTCTATAATATATAATTATATACATATATATACATATGTGTGTATGTGTGTGTGCGTGTAGAAATTTACATATTTGACTGCGCAACCATAATTATAGTTACATAGATATTTATTACATTTGCCTGCGTAGACACAAGTATAGTTACGCAGAAATATTCCCTACGTGTATAATTATATATACATTATATATATATATATATATATATATATAATTATACATATATATATATATATATATATATATATATATATATATATATATATATATATATAATGTATGTATAATTATACATGTAGGGAATATTTCTGCGTAACTATATTTGTGTCTACGCAGGCAAATGTAATAAATGTCTATGTAACTATAATTATGGTTACGCAGTCAAATATGTAAATTTCTACACACATACACACACACACACATATATTATCATTATACATGTAGGGAATATTTCTGCGTAACTATATTTGTGTCTACGCAGGCAAATGTAATAAATATCTATGTAACTATAATTATGGTTGCGCAGTCAAATACACACACACACACACACACACACACACACACACACACACACACACACACACACACACACACACATATATATATATTATAAATTACATAATAATTATATTCCACACAAAATGATAATTGTCTATTCTCTTTATTAAGATTAATATTAATATATAATATGTTAAAATATATTATGTCTAAACAGAAAAATTTCACAATATTTACCTTTTGATTGATGAATATTACAAAATTCACAGTCCACTTGGTTGTCCTTAAGTGTCACAATAAATGTACTTGGCATCGCGACGCTACTGCGTCGCTTGATAATAACATTTAATATGTCACTTCTCTTCCTTGATACATTATTACGCACTACTTCTCTTCCTTGTTCTACACTATACTTTTATTTATTTACTCTTATTTATTTCTTATAATCTGTGTTTTTAAACAAATAATCTGACTGCTTAACCTGTCACTTCTCTTCCTTGTTTTACACTATTCCGCACTATACTCCAATAAATTAATCTCTCACACGTACGTACACACATACATATACATATCACACGTATGCACGCATATGATTTTGTCTCTTAAAGCATTGTACATATCGAAGCAATAACGTATACGCAGCGGTATGAACGCCGCTTGAGGGACAAACTCGCTTTGCGTGTGTGCGTGCGAGCATATGTACGTGAGTCTAACCTGAAGGAAAAGAAGGATCATTTCTCGGGATTGACTGCACCGATTTTATTCAAACAGGTCGCAATCGAAAGCTTGTACTCATATTATATCATAAAAGTGTCGTTAGATTTTTGATTACGGCTTTAGTTTATTAAATATCTTAACCGAAAGTTTACTTGACGCGAAATTCCGGATTGTTTGATGACGACGACGACGACGTGGACGTTTCTTAATCGTATTTTCACGATTTTAGAATTATATATCGCGATATTTCCACTTCTACAGCTCGTAGAGTAAAAATAAAGACACTTTTACTATATAATTCGAACATAAGCTATCGATTAAGCCTAATAAGAGCTCGATCCGTTCAGCGGTTATCGTAATATAATAATATTAAATAATCTGAACTGGTCTCAATTTCCCGTCTCGCGTAAAGAGACACGGCGCGCGTCTTGCTAGAGAGATGAACTCGACGCAAGACACTACCGTGTCTCTTGATAGGGAGTGAAAAAGAAAAAGGGAAAAGATCTGTACAATAATTCGACGAGTAGACTGTCGAAAGTCCGTTATATTTTCGAAACGCCGAGCGACCTCACAGAGTCTAGCCATAAAAACGAGCTAGAATAAATACCAGGAACAACTTAGCGCTTTCTTATACAGGGTGTCCCAAAAGTCCCGGAACGGTCGAGTATTTCATAAACTATGTACTTTAGAAATAAATGTTTCAGACAAAAGTTGTATGGCTTGAAGGGGGCCAGAAGATGGTGCCATTAGTTTGACCTTGAAGAGTCACCTGAAGGTCACGTGAAGGTCACCTACAACTTTTTAAATTGGACACCCTATATGCTTTTGCATATTCTTGTAGCTCATCTCGAGAGCTTTCCAAAACACTATAATTAAGTTAGTTTTCATTAAGTACTTTCCGAGTTATGAGGCTTGAAATCATTTCTTAATTTTACATAAACCGTAAAATATCTTGTGAAATATTCATTTTTCGATTATCTTACTTTAATATTTTTATGTACAAAATAATGAGAGGAATCAATTGGTGTAAAGAAAACACATAATTGTTTCGAAAGAAGAAATGTAATTGTTAATTGCAAATTCTTTCGTAGAATCAGACAATTGTTTATAAACTTCTTGGTCGATATTTTCATCTAATACTTCTTTATTCTGATAATTACTTAATGTCAATCGCTCAATTTCTCCAACTCGGCGACGATTAAAGATTTGAATAAAAATGAGCGTGTACTGAGTTAAAAGAGTCCATGCATTTAAATTGAATCCTATTTATATAAATAAAAATATTAGTATTTAAAAAAATTGTTAAGAATAAGTTATAATTTTCATGCATCTCACATATCAATAAGATTTTTATATATCTACATTCGCAAAGAATATAAATAACAAAGTAGCGCGAATAGAAAAAAAATGAAAAATACATTTAGATAATCTTTTATTGCAAAGTACATTACCAATTATAGTGTTTGTAAAAGTAGAATTTTCGATTGCGACAGTATTTCTTGCACCAGTCCAAGACAGCTTATGTCTTACTTCAAATGTAATGCAGTATTTAAGTATATTGGAAATCATTTTTTGTACAGTCACCACCAATATATTTTATTTTCTTGTACTGCAAAGAACAAGATGTCATATTATTAATATATATTTATTTTCAATATTTATTATATTCTCAGAAATATCTTGTATATTTTATAACTTAAAAAAAAACAAAATTTTAAAAAGTTAAAGATTTTTTGGAAATCTTTCTAAATTTATTATTTAAATTTTTATATTATTTATAAATTTATATTTATATTTATATTATAGTATTTGTTGCAGTGGTGTGTGTGTGTGTGTGTGTGTGTGTGTGTGTGTGTGTGTGTGTGTGTGTGTGTGTGTAAGAGTACTTATAAGTTTTATAAATTTATAAAACAGTGAAAAAACCATAAGTTTCGATATAGATATCTATACCGATCTATATTATACACTCAACAAAATTATCAAAAGTTATCGTTGTATTATTATTCATTATTTCTTATTTATAATTATTCCTTATTTTTAATTATTAATTTTTTTAATGTAAATAAATCATTAATTTTTTTGTGATTTCTATTTAAAAAATTCTCATAATATCTCATAATATTTTCGAGAAAATATTTAATATATTTTAAATTTATAAGAGATTTCCATAAAGTATCTTAAACTTTATAAGTTTTCTTGAAACTTTACCTTTTTTTTTAAAATGTAGAATGTAAAACATTTTATTTCAGAATATACATACAAAAGGTACTTACAAAGCATTTACGAATTGTCTCGTCATTTCTTAACATTTCGTGGAATCGCATATATTCTTCGATAGATGTCAATGGAAAATCAGGCATCAAATCCATCGTTATTTTTTCATTTTCTTCGTTTATTGGAAATTTTTCTCTAAGAATAGTAAGTATTTTTTCCATTTTTCGTTTATTTCTACTTGTTTCGTACCTCATTTCTGTTTTAAATTGTTGAAAGTCTTCATGTAAAATGTTCACTTTTTCATATAAAGAATCTGAAACAAAATAAATCATTCATATTTCATCAGTCTTTTATTAAAATATATAAAATTCTATATAATAATAGTATATAGTAATTTTATGATAGTAATGATTGTAAACAATCATTAGGGGAGACCGGGGACAAAAGTAACAAATTAAAAAACGAATAAATAGTTTAAGGTTCAGTGTATAACAAATAATAAAAAGGTAATTAAAATTCCGGGTCAGTGAACCGAGATCGCGTATCTTGTGGCGACAAACAAAAGAAACAGCACCTATATATTATTTTGGCAAAGATGGAAAAAACTGTGAAAATAACATATGGATCAAGTGCAAGATTTATTGACAATAGACAAACGTTTCTACCCCATTCGGGTTCTCTTCAGTGAAAAAAAATTAACTAATTAATTGACAAACGCAAACAAAAGAGTCGAGTGGTACAAAACATTATTAGCATGTAAAAGTCGCAAAAATAAAAATAAAATAAAAGTGTCATTGCGCATCGAAGATTAATTTATGTCTGTGAACGTGTGCAGACATGACGCTCAAAAATTATTTATAATAACTTGTAAATTAACAATTATGGAGTTGCCGGTATATAAAGGTATCGGAACGCATAAAAGACAGTGACGAGTCTGTGTACGCAAAAGAGACAATAACCAATCAGTGTACATGTGCAAACATGACACTCATCTTAGGCGTTGAAGTGTCTCTAAAAAGGATCGTTCCTCGATATAAAAGTATTGGTATGCGATCTCGAAACATTTATATAGTTTATGGCCGTGGCGCTGTATGGTATTATTTTAGTTCCTTTAGGGTGAAATCACACGGTGCGGAATAGAGCGTGCGGAATAGAAAGTGCGTCATAGAGCAGCCAATCAGCGCTATTCCGCATTACGCATTACGCACGCTTTGGTGTGCTCTGTTCACATGGTACGTACAAATGACTTAAAAGACTGAAAAAAATTTGAAATGTTTTAAAAATTGAAAAAATTAATTAGAATACATAAACTATTGTAACGAAAATAATCTTTTATACAATTTGAGACATAATATGTCATAAAAACAATCAATCAAAATAAAATTCAATTTTAATTTCTAAATTAATCTGTATTGGATATGTCAAAAAACCTTCTATGACGCACTATGTGAACAGAGCACACTGAAATCGTGCGTGATGCGGAATGCGTATTGTGTATGTTTCTTAGCATCTGCTAACGGATTTTGATTTTGGAGTATCCGTTCTCGTTTTGTATTTTTAATTACAAACTTACTGTAACACAGAATACAAGAAATGTTATTAAATCTACAAAAATTCGCATTTTTTTAAAAATACTGGACATTTTTTTACTCACACTAGATTGTGGTTCACTCATGCTGCTAATATCACTATCCATGTCTATTTATTTTAATAATAAACTTTTTCTTTCCGTTTTAAAATGACCCTCACGACGGACGTACTCCAAATCTGTGATGCACTCGCAGACGACATGAAAAAGTACAGAAACGTGCGGAATAGCGCTGATTGGCTGCTCTATGACGCACTTTCTATTCCGCACGCTCTATTCCGTACCGTGTGATTTCACCCTTAGATGGCGTCAACTACTGTCCACGTTTTGTAGTCAGTCGGTCGTTTGTACTCTCTTGTAGCACATGCAAAAATATATTCTTTTGTTAAAGCAAGCAGTTAATATTCATTTCATTCGCGTTGGGCACGTTTAAGATAAATATAAGCTAACATTGGTTATGGGCCCAGGCTTAGCCTATTCGCGAGTGATTTCTTCTGTGATTTTCTCAAGAGTAAAAGTATAATTAATTAAGATGGCTGACGCGAGTACGAGCACGTTTCTTCCCATTGCGAAGTTAAGAGGCAGGGAGAATTATTCTACATGGAAGATAGCCATGGAAAATTTATTAAGCCTGGATGGCTTGTGGAAATCAGTACTCGGAACTGAGGAAAACGTAGAAAAGGTCGCAAGAGCAAAGGCGAAAATAGTCTTGAGCGTAGATGAGTCGCTTTACATCCACGTGGCGGAAGTAACTACAGCGGCAGAAGCCTGGAAGAATCTACAGAAGGCCTTTGAAGACACAGGGCTTACTCGTAAGGTTGGTTTACTTCGAAAAATCACGACTACAAGGCTGGAAAATTGTGAGTCTATGGGAAGATATGTAAATGAGATCATGTCTGCCGCGCATCAGTTAACGGCCATTGGTTTTGAAATTAATCAAGAGTGGCTCGGAACGGTTCTGTTGGCAGGATTGCCTGAACAGTATCAACCGATGATCATGGCGTTAGAAAGTTCCGGTATAGATGTAACGGGTGACTCAGTAAAAACAAAACTCTTACAAGAATCAAACTGCTATGTTAAATCAAGATCAACAAAGGATAGTGATGCGGCTTATCACGTAAAACGTCAAATGAAAGGCGTAAAATCGAAAATGAAATCAAAAAACGTAATCTGTTGGACGTGTGGTAAACAAGGTCATGTAGCTAGTGAGTGCAGTGATAAAAAGAAAGACGATAAAGACAAAAAGCGACCTGAAAAGAAAAAGAGTGACACAAGTGTTAAAGTGGCATTCTTAGCACACAATCTTCAAACTATTAAAGACTCAAGTTGGATAATAGATTCGGCAGCATCGGCACACATGTCACCGAATAAGAAATTGTTTACTTCTCTGGAGAAGCTCAGTGAGTCAAATGTAGTTGTTGCTGACAATAAAAGTTTGCGTGTAAAAGGAAAGGGCACGATAACGATATCGGCACTAGTGAACGGACAAAATCGTGACATAATTGTACAGGATGTACTGTATGTTCCCAAACTCGGTGTGAACTTGTTGTCAGTACGGAAAATAACCGAAAAAGGTTATATCGTGAAATTTAACGAACATACTTGTGATATAGTGAACGCTAACGGTGATATAATGGCAGTGGCTAAGCCGAATGACAATATATACAGTTTGGTGCAATCGGTTAATACAGCATATAGCTGCAAAAGTGATACTTCTTCAGTATGGCACAGAAGGCTTGGTCACTTAAACAGAGTAAGCATGAAACTTTTGCGAGATAAACACGCGTGTGGTATAAAGTTTGACGATCCGGACGATCGCCCATGTGAAATTTGTTTAAAAGGAAAACAAACATAGCCATTTTCTACAAAGATGAAGAATGAAAGAAGAGCTTCTAGGCCCTTGGAACTCGTCCACTCGGATGTGTGCGGACCGATGGAGGAAACTTCTACTGGAGGTTCAAGATATTTTATACTATTCATCGATGATTACTCAAGAAGGTTGAGCATTTATTTTTTGAAGAATAAAAGCGAAGCTCTCGATGCCTTTAAGACTTACAAATCGTATGTTGAAAAGCACACGAGTTACCAAATTTTGGCATTGCGGTCTGACAACGGACGTGAGTATGTAAATGAATCATTTAAACAATTTCTTTCTGAAAAGGGGATTCAACATCAGCTGACAATTCCGTATACGCCTCAACAAAATGGTTTGGCGGAGCGAAGCAACCGTACTGTAGTAGAAAAGGCACGCTGTTTACTAGTGGATGCTGGTCTTCCGAAGCGCTTTTGGGCAGAAGCTTGCTCGACGGCGGTATATCTAATCAACCGCTCACCGGCAAAGCGACTTATGGGTCAAACTCCTCATGAAATTTGGTCGGGAAAAAGACCTGATCTGTCTCACCTGAAGGTTTTTGGTTGCAGGGCTATGGCTCATATTCGTAAAGAACTTCGTCGTAAATGGGATGAAAAGGCAAGATCCTGCTTATTTCTAGGCTATTTGGAGCATACAAAAGGATATCGTCTGTACGATGAAAAAACAAAGAAGATTTTTAGAAGAGAGATGTAATCTTCTATGAAGATGCAGCGTCCAATGCAGAAAAGGTAAAAATCGTCCATATGATGTCAACCAAAGATGACTCAGAAAATGATGGAGCTGATACAGTGGAGGACAGCTCTAGTGACTCAGAAGAAAGTTTCGAGACGCCCGACGGAAGAGAGTCAGAGCTAAACCCCGAACTAGAAGAATCACAGGATACAGATGATGAAATCATAGAGTTGACTGATGATAATAATTCAGATCACAATTCTCAACTGCAGGAGAGACAAGATACACCTACGCCTCGTCGTAGCAGCCGTCCTCCGAAACCGAGAGATTGGTCGAATTATATAACCTACAAAGTGTCGATCGAGCCTACAGGAGTTGAACCTATAAATGTACAAGAAGCATTAGATGGTTTTTACAATAAAGAATGGGGCTTGGCAATGAAAGAAGAGTTTGATGCGCTGATGCAAAATAAAACGTGGGAACTATGCTCACCACCAAAAGGAAAGAAGATTCTTAAAACACGATGGGTTTTTAAAATAAAGCAGGACCCTCAAGGGTGGATCTCAAAGGGTCAAGGCAAGATTAGTGGTAAAAGGCTATGAGCAGATACCGGGGGTGGACTATCATGAGACTTTTTGCCCGGTGGTCAGATTCAGTACGCTACGATGCATGTTCGCCATAGCTGCCAAACAAGACTACGACATTGATCATCTGGATGTCGTAACAGCCTTTTCTTAACGGAAACCTCGAGGAGGAGGTATACATGGAGCAGCCTGAGGGATTTATAAAGAAAGGATGCGAAAAACAGGTCTGCAAACTCAAAAAAGCCATATACGGCTTGAAGCAGGGACCCTACACTTGGAATAAAAAACTGGATCAGACTTTACAAGAATTAAAGTTTAAACGTTCAGAAGTAGATCGCAGTCTGTATATACGTAAAGAAAATGATGGAAGTATAATGTATATAACTACATATGTGGATGATCTACTATTGTTCTCAAATAATAAAATTCTAAAACAATCAGTTATAAGAAGACTTGAAAAGAAGTTCAAGATGAGAAATTTGGGTCCTGTATCGAGAATCCTAGGGATCAATGTGCAGCGAGATAGAAGCAATAAAGAAATCACCCTTGATCAAAAGGACTATGTGGAGAATATTCTTAAGAAATTCAACATGGAAGAGTGTAATCCGGTGAAGACTCCATTAGATGTAAATCAGAAGTTAACAAAGAACATGGGGCCAGAGGACGAGTCGGAAGCAAATGCAATGAAGAGCATCCCATAAGGAAGCACTAGGTAGTTTGATGTATGCCTATTTGGCGACTCGACCAGATTTAGGCTGTGCTATTACTATTTTAGGTTCGTTTGCCGAAAATCCAGAAAAATCTCATTGGAATGCAGTGAAACGCGTATTACGGTATTTAAAAGGGACAAAAAGTTATCAGTTAAAGTTCGGTGATTATAAAAGCGAAAAACTAGTGGGTTATTGCGATGCTAATTGGGCCGGGGATTTAGATAGCCGTCGTTCCACAAGTGGATACGTGTTTCTATTAGGCAATAACGCGGTATCGTGGTGTTCAAAGAAGCAGCAAACCGTATCACTCTCGACAACGGAGTCGGAGTATATAGCGATAGCATTGGCTAGTCAGGAACTATTGTGGCTTAAAAGACTTTTAAAAGACATAGAAAACCTGAATGCTGATAATCCGGTGAAACTCTATTCAGATAACCAAAGTGCAATAAAACTGATGCGTTCTAATCATTATCATGCTAGGTCTAAACATATAGATACAAAATACAATTTCGTGAAAGAGAATGTAGCGAATAAAGTCATTGATCTGTCATACATTTCTAGTGAGGAAATGATTGCAGATGCGCCAACTAAACCTGTAACTAGCGAGAAGAATAGATTTTGTAACGATGGTATGGGTTTAAGCGAGTAAATTGTCAGTTGACTAAAAGTCATAATTAATAGTTATTTTATTTTTGAGTTTCGAGTTCGAGTGGAGGAATATTGGTATGCGATCTCGAAACATTTATATAGTTTATGGCCGTGGCGCTGTATGGTATTATTTTAGTTCCTTTAGATGGCGTCAACTACTGTCCACGTTTTGTAGTCAGTCGGTCGTTTGTACTCTCTTGTAGCACATGCAAAAATATATTCTTTTGTTAAAGCAAGCAGTTAATATTCATTTCATTCGCGTTGGGCACGCTTAAGATAAATATAAGCTAACAAAAAGCATGGCGAAATCCAAGTATTTAGTTAATCAGATGTAGCGAGTCATTAATATGTTTATGGTCCTGAAAATTACCGTGGGAAATCTGTAAAAATTACAAACAGAAGGGGTCAAGAAGCCCCAACATACATGTCAACAGAAGTCGCAAAAATGTTATGTTATGTACCGAAGCAATAAAATAACGAAGACGAACCGTTATAATTTTGAAATTAGACGCAAAGATAAATAACATGAGATAAGAAATAAAAATAATGTGAAAAGGTTCATAAATTAATGAAATTAATGATCTACAGAATAAAAGCTGTGATGTGACTGGCAAATGTGATAAACGCTTACCAAGGAGATGAGGCCAGACAAAAACATGCAATAAAAGGAAGAGATTCGTAAAATAATAAACGCAGAAACAAAAGCTAAGATGTAACTGAAAAATTCGATAAACCGCTCACCAAAACGCTTGAAAAAAAAGCAGAAAGGAGTTAACAAAATTAAGCCCATCCCAAGAGACCAAGAAGCGTCGAAACTGCCGTATCGATGGATCGCAAGTTTGAACAGTAATAAGACGCGTATGTCGAAATATCGAAGCTAGCTGTTAGAGAGGAAGGGGATAAAGGAGATTAAAATAGGGGGGGAGAAAAAAGGAAAATGAAGGATAGGAGGAGAGGGAAAGGATAAGGAATAAAAGAGAAATAAACGATATGCTGGACTAAATTTAAAAAGGAGTTAAACTAATTTTTTTAAAATGGGAAAGTAAGAGCTATCCAACAGATCCGTATCCTCTTTGATATTAATACTATTAGATTGATTTTTGATATGCAGCATCTCTGATACCAGTCTTTTGATGTAATGTGGTTCATTGTCTAAGATAGAAACGTTGTTCCAATCAAATTCATGACCTGCTAATCTATGCTCCGACACAACTGTTAAATTAGCAGAGGGATTATCTCTGTTAGAACGATGTTCTTTGATCCGAGTAATGAGTTGTCTCTTAGTTTGTCCTACGTAAGAGGCATTACAGTCAAGACAATTAATTCTGTAAATTACATTGGTTTTTTGTTCGTTGGGTAGGGGATCCTTGTGTACTTTGATGAAACAATTTAACTTATTCAGGATGAGGAATGCTAAATTTTTATTAAGATGATGTGACAGAGGTATAAATTTAGGAGCTATGTTTTTAATAAAGGGGATCACAAAGTAGGAGGGGGGAGGATCAGATGTAGAAAGACAAGGAGAAGAAGACGAAGGAAGAGAGTTGACTGAATTAGGAATAGAGAAAATTAGTTTGTGAATTCTATTGCCGATAACCTTAAAAATTAAACTAAGAGGATAACTATTTTCTATTAAAATTTTGATTATGAAATGGAGATTTTTTTCATGGAACTGCGGGTGCGAGACGTGGAGCACTTTATCAGTTAAGCTCACAATAATGCTTTTCTTATGAGCCATAGGATGGTGTGAATTAAAATTTAGGAAACGTCCTGAAAAAGTAGGTTTTCTGTACCAGTCCGTTACGATTTTATTGTCCTGAATAATGAATGAAACGTCAAGAAAACTCAATGATCTATTTTGTTCGATTTCTACCGTAAATTGAATTCTGTGATGGAAAGAATTAAAGATTTTTTTAATGTCAGAATTGAGTGTGGGAGGAGCAGCCGATATAATATCATCGACGTATCTAAAGTAGAAAGGAACACTACAAGGCAATTGTTTGAGTGCTTTCTCCTCCAAATCACACATCACTATATCAGCTAAAAGCGGAGACAGTGGAGATCCCATTGGTGTGCCAAATGTTTGTTTGTAAATAACATTATCAAAGGTAAAAAAAGTGGAATTCATTACCAATTTTACACCTCTCACAAACTCATGGAACGGAAGAGAGCAGCCTTTTTTTATATGATGCCATCTCTTAGCCAACCCTCCCACTGCTAAATCTAGAGGTATGTTGGTGAACAGAGACAAAAGTAACATTTTTTGTATTATAGGTCACTAATTAATTATCGTTAGATATAAAAAAAAGATTATACAGGGTTTACCAAAAGTGTGGAAACCCCTTTCGAAAAATACGCATTTAAAAAAAATGTTTCATACAAAAGTTATAGAGTTTTATGTGCCGCATTACACAGCAACATTATTATGACCTCGAATAGCGTTGTCAAGATTATGTGAAGGTCACCTCCAACTTTTTAAATGGGACACCCTATATGCTTTTGCATATTCTTGTAGCTTATCTCGAGAGCTTTCCAAAACACTATAATTAAGTTAGTTTTCATCAAGCGACGCGGTAGCGTCGCGACGCCAAGTACTTAAAAAAACAGGTCCAAGCATTGAGTTGAGAGTCACTGTTCTCGACGCGGCGCTACCAAGTACCTTATCCGGAATTTCACGTCAAGTAAACTTTCGATTAAGATATTTAATAAACTAAAGCCGTAATAAAAAATCTAACGACACTTTTATTATATAATATGAATACAAGCTTTCGATTGCGACCTGTTTGAATAAAATCGGTGCAGTCAATCCTGAGAAATGACGATCGAATATCAGAATTGTGACATTTTTCGTTCTTCTCTTCCTTTTTCAGGTTCAGACTCACGTACATATGCTCGCACGCACACACGCAAAGCGAGTTTGTCCCTCAAGCGGCGTTCACAGCGTGCGTATACGATTATTGCTTCGATATGTACAATGCTTTAAGAGACAAAATCATATGCATGCATACGTGTGATATGTATGTGTGTACGTACGTGTGAGAGATTAATTTATTAGAGTATAGTGCGGAATAGTGTAAAACAAGGAAGAGAAGTGACACGCTAAGCAGTCAGGTTACTTGTTTAAAAACACAGATTATAAGAAGTAAATAAGAGTAAATAAATAAAAGTATATTGCAGAACAAGGAAGAGAAGTAGTGTGTAATAATGTATCAAGGAAGAGAAATGACATATTAAAAGTTATTATCAAGCGATGCAGTAGCGTCGCGACGCCAAGTACATTTATTAGTGTTTTAGTATTATATAAAAACACAAATTTGTGACACTTAACGACAACCAAGTGGACTGTGAATTTTGTAAATCAATCAAAAGGTAAATATTGTGAAATTTTTCTCATTTCTGTTTAGACATAATATATTTTGAGATATTATATATTAATCTTAATAAAGAGAATATATAGTTATTATCATTTTGTGGAATATAAATATTATGTAATTTATAATTGTGTGTGTGTGTGTGTGTGTGTGTGTGTGTGTGTGTGTGTGTGTGTGTGTGTGTGTGTGTGTGTGTGTAGAAATTTACATATTTGACTGCGCAACCATAATTATAGTTACATAGACATTTATTACATTTGCCTGCGTAGACACAAATATAGTTACGCAAAAATATTCCCTACATGTATAATGATAATTATATACAGGGTGTTCAAAAAGTCCCGGACCGGTCGAATATTTCATAAACTATGCACTTTAAAAAGAAATGTTTTAGACAAAAGTTGTATGGCTTGAAGGGGGCCATAAGATGGTGTCATTGGTTTGACCTTGGAGAGTCATTTGAAGGTCACGTGAAGGTCACCGTCAATTTCTTAAATGGAACCTCCTGTTTTTATTGCATATTCTTATAGCTTATCTCGAGAGCTTTCCAAAACACTATAATAAAGTATTTCTTCATTGAGTACTTTTCGAGTTAGGAGGTTTGAAATAATTTCTTAATTTTACATAAACTGTAAAATATCTTGTAAAATATTCATTTTTCGATTACCTCACCTTAATACTTTTCTGTACAAAATAATGAGAGGAATTAATTGGTGTAAAGAAAACACATAGTTGTTCCGAAAAAAAATATGTAATTTGCAATTAACAATTACATTTTTTCTTAAAAATAACTATGTGTTTTCTTTACACCAATTGATTCCTCTCATTATTTTGTACATAAAAGTATTAAGGTGAGGTAATCGAAAAATGAATATTTTACAAGATATTTTACGGTTTATGTAAAATTAAGAAATTATTTCAAGCCTTATAACTCAAAAAGTACTTGAAGGAAATATATTTTATTATAGTGTTTTGGAAAGCCCTCGAGATAAGCTACAAGAATATGCAATGACAAATAGTAGGTTCTATTTAAGAAATTGAAGGTGACCTTCATGTGACATTCAAATAACTCTCCAAGGTCAAACCAATGACACCATCTTATGGCCCCCTTTAAGCCATACAACTTTTGTCTAAAACATTTCTTTCTAAAGTACATAGTTTATGAAATATTCGACCGGTCCGGGACTTTTTGAACACCCTGTATACAGGGTATCCTAGACCACCCGTACACCCCTTTTCTTTCAAAAACTAAGCATTTTAGAGAAAAACGTTTTCGACAAAAATTGTACGGTTTTGAGGGGAACATAAGATGGTGTCATTGGTTTGACCTTGGATGGCATCGTTAAGGTGAGGTGAAGGACACCTCTAATTTCTTAAATGGAACCACCTATTTTTTATTGCATATTCTTATAGCTTATGTCGAGAGCTTTCCAATACACTATAATAAAGTATTTCTTCATTGAGTACTTTTCGAGTTATGAGGCTTGAAATAATTTCTTAATTTTACATAAACCATAAAATATCTAGTAAAATATTCATTTCTCGATTATCTTACCTTAATACTTTTATGTACAAAATAATGAGAGGAATCGATTGGTCTAAAGAAAAAACAGTTGTTTCGAAGAAAAAATATGTAATTGTTAATTGCAATAATTGCAACCTTTTTTGTAGTTTTTCAGCGGCTTTATTTTTTGCTTAAAATTTTTTTTCTCAAATCAATATTTTCAGAGATAAAAAGCGTTAAAATTGTAAAATTCTTTTACTAATAACTTTTTAACGAACAACGAGCGACGGCTAAAACCTTTTGGATGTTACTCAGGGCAGTGACCTTGACAACATATGTCAAGGTCAAGGTAATCGAGGCGGGCTCCCTTCATCGACATATTTACCAAAAGTAAAAGTAATGATGAGGTTTGCTCAAGATGTGGCAGTCATAAACACGTACAGAACGATAGAAGATGTCCAGCAAGGGATAAAAGATGTCTCAAGTGCAATCTTATTGGCCACTTTCGAGAACACTGCAGAACGAAACAAAAAAGGATGTTTGATAATAGAACAGAAACCAAACCTAAGAAATATAAGCAAAATAGCATTAAAACAGAAGAAGTAGATTATATCTTCAATTTAGACGAAGACTCGATTATAGATTGTTGGATTGGAGGAATTAAAATAGAGATGTTAATTGACTCAGGAAGCAAGTGCAACGTAATCACAGATAAAGCCTGGCAGTACTTAAAAAAAGGCGATGAAAGCTTCCAATCAAATAAAAAAACCAGATAAAGTGCTTTTACCGTACGGAAGTAAAGAACCTTTAAATGTTATAGATTCCTTTGAAGCAGATATTGCTGCCCATGCTAACAACACTGTGCGAGGAGCGGTATTTTATGTTATTCGCAACGGTACACGGAATTTATTAGGCAAAAATACTGCGATTAAACTAGATGTATTGCAAATTGGTCTTCAAGTAAATGCTATACAATCTTTTCCAAAATTCAAAGACGTTAAGATTGTAATACCGATCGATAAAACAACCGAACCGGTAATTCAACTATACGGAAGAATACCAATTCCTCTAGAAAATAAAGTTAACGCAAAACTTGCAGAATTGAAAGAATTCGATATCATCGAAGAAGTTTATGGACTTTCACCTTGGGTATCTCCAATGGTGCCAATCTTAAAAGAGAATGGCGAAGTGCGTATCTGTATAGATATGCGGCGTGATAATGAAGCAATAATAAAAGAGAATCATCCATTGCCAACAATGAACGAGATGCTGCCAAATTTCAGACAAACAAAATACTTCTCCCGTCTCAAAATACTTTAGATATCAAGAACGCATTTCATCAATTGGAAATAGATTCTGACTCTCGCTACATAACAACCTTCGGTACCAGTTAAGAGCTCTTCCGGTATAAAAGACTCATGTTCGGGATATCTTGCGCTCCAGAAATATTTCTAAAGGTTCTTGAGAAAATACTTCTAGGGTGCGAAGGCACAGCAAATTTCATAGACGACATAATTGTGTACGGACAAGATAAACCTACCCACGATGAGAGACTTCACAAAGTACTAAATGTTCTGAAGGAGAACGACGTTCTTTTGAATGAAGAAAAATGCATTTATCGAACTAGAAAAGTAGAATTCCTTGGACATGAGCTATCGGAGGAAGGAGTAAAACCTCTTGGGAAATATATAAAAGTAATACAAATTAGCGTCTTACGACCATAGAAGAAATTCAAAGTTTCCTGGGTCTGGTGAATTTCGTGGGCAAATGGATATCAAACTTAGCTACTTTAAGTGAGCCGTTTAGAAAGTTACTACAATTAAAATTAAGCAAAACAACCAACATTCAAAAGTATTGGACAGCAGAACAAGACATAGCATTTTAAAATCTAAAAGGAAGCTTATCAAAAATAAACACGCTTGGTTATTACAGCCCCAACGATAAAACTCGTTATAGCAGATGCTTCCCCAGTGGGTTTAGGAGCTATACTTATTCAAACTAACTCCAATGGTCCCAGAGTAATAGCATATGGAAAAGCCTTATTGATTGCGAGAAGAGGTACTGTCAAACAGAAAAGGAGGCATTGGCCCTTGTTTGGGCGGTGGAACATTTTAAGATATATCTTTCTGGTAAAGAATTTGAGCTCGTAAGTGATCACAAGCCTCTTGAAACCATATTTGGACAAAGATCAAAACCATGTGCCAGAATAGAGAGATGGGTTTTGAGGTTGCAGGCTTTTAGATACAGGATCGTTTACCATCCCGATAAATCCAACATTGCTGACCCGTTGTCAAGACTATGCAAAACAAACGTACCAAAACCATTCAATAACGAAAACTATATAAATCAAATCGTTGAATATAGCAGGCCAATTGCAGTGCCATTAAGAGAAATCGAAGCCGCTTCCGCCGTCGACGATGAAATTTCAAAAGTAAGGAAAGGCATGTATAACAATAACTAGGACGAGGCAGTAAACAGTTATAAGATTTTTCAAACAGAACTATGTTTCCACGAAGGTATTCTCTTAAGAGGTAATAAAATTGTCGTCCCGCGATCATTACGTCAGAGAGTGCTGGAAGCTGCCCATGAAGGACACCCGGGAATAGTAGCAATGAAGAACCGACTTAGGACGAAAGTATGGTGGCCGAAGATAGACAAAAACGCGGAGAACATGGTCGTGCAAGGGATGTACGCTGGTCTCAACCCTAAACCCGCCTAACCCTATGAAGAGAAGAGAACATCCGAGCATGCCCTGGGTGGATGTAGCAATGGATTTTCTAGGCCCTTTGCCCAGTAATGATTACTTATTGGTCATCATAGATTATTTTAGCAGATACAAAGAGATAAAGGTCATGAAAAATATTACGGCTGCGGACGTTATTAAAATTTTAAAAGAAATCTTTTCACGGTTAGGATTCCCTGTGTCATTGACTTGTGATAATGGAAACCAATTTATAAGTGAGGCATTCAAAAAATACTGCCTCGAATGTGGAATTAAAATGTATAATACAATACCTTATTGGCCTCAAATGAATGGAGAAGTAGAGAGACAGAATAGAGACATACTGAAAAGATTAAAAATTAGCCAGCTAGAGAAAAGAGATTGGAAAGAAGAAATACTTTTGTACCTAATGATGTACAATAGCACACCACACTTCACAACAGGAAAGTCTCCCTCAGAGTTATTCTACCCAAGACAATTCCGTGACAAGATTCCAGCTGTGATTGATATCGAGAATAAAGTAACCGATCAAGAAGTAAGAGACAAGGATACAGAAAAAAAGGAAAAAGGAAAGGAATACGGAGATCAGAAAAGACGAGCATCATATGGGGATTTAGAAGTAGGAGAAAAAGTGCTTAAAGAACACGAACAAGGAAAATAAACTGACCCCAAACTTCAGCCCTACTACTCATACAGTAACAGAGGTGAAGGGCGGGGATGTAAAAGTAAAGAATGACTTAACTGGTAAAGAGTATAGAAGAAATGTTGTTCATTTAAAGAAGGTCGACGGGTCATGGAAGATTATGGATGAAAAGGATACCATTCAAAATAATCAATCCGCAGAAGAACTGATTAGTTTAATTTTAGAGTTAAAACAATAAAAGCTATTTATCTTTGTTATGGTCAGAAAGATATTGTTTTCTTTGCAAACATTTTATTTAGTTTTCTTTCATAAGCGCATACTGATATAAGAGTATTTAAAAGGATTTATTATATAATGTATGATCTCATTAAAAAAAAAAAAAAAAGGATGTAGTGTATGCATGCACGTCATCTAGACGCGCGGGACTCATTCACTCGCGGGTACCGGGCGAAGCGTGTGTGGAATATAATTATAGGCTGGAATATAATTAAGGAAAATATAAATAAATAACAAATTCTGAGTTCTATTGACTAATTGAGTATTCTACACAACCCTTATACTTTAAGCATTGAAACATGTTACTTTCGTCCACAGAGTGTCGTGTTACTTTTGTCCTCAAATACATTTTTTAGAATAAAAGCATTATATAACCTAAATATGATGCAAGACAATCAAATCAACTATAAAAACTTATGAATACATTTTAGAAGAATACACCGGCAAATAATTACGTTAATACATACACTTTAATTAGGCATAGATACAAAAAAACTAAAACAAGAAATACTTAGGTGAATAATACAAATACACTAATTTCACTCCACATGTGCAACCGGCGCGATCGTTTTACAACAATTAGCTGAAAAGGAAGAGAATTGGAGCGTACGCGTTTAACTACCCAGATAGCCAAATCTGTTAGAACAGATTTTCGTCAAACATCCATTACAAATTATAAAGGCAGAAAGACTACAGTTTGCATGGAGAAATTGATATATTCGGCCATGTTGCCAGCATGTCAGCAGACACAACAAAATCTGTTCACATAACTGGACAACAGATTGTCAATAGAAACCGAGCAGAACTTGTTGATATAATTGACGGCACATTGATGGCAGAAACCGAGCAGGATCTGTGCGGCGCAATTTTGACAGCAGATTGGTAACAAAAACCGAGCAAGATCTGCGCAATGAAATTTGATATCAAATTCTCGGCAGATATCGAGTAGAGCCTGCTGATATAACTCACGGCAGATTGATGGCAGAAACCGAGCACGCCTCATTTCGGTGGCTTATAGAGACGAACAAAATCCGTTAAACATCATTTAAAAAGAGAGTCGCTGCTAACGCACTATTAACATTCGAGGAATTTTACACTCTACTCGTTCAAATTGAAGCTATTTTAAACTCTCGTCCAAGTAACTCCTCTTTCCTCTGATCCAAATGATTTTCTCCTTTAACCCCCGCTCATTTTCTCATTGGTCGGCGATTCGACTCCGTTATTGATCCGAGTTTACAACATATAAAGGAATCTCGCTTATCTATTTGGCAAAGATTGCAGCAAATTCAACAAAACTTGTGGGAGCGATGGAACAAGGAATACATATCGGAGCTTCAGCAGCGAACCAAGTGGCGATCTCCATTTCAACCCTGTCACAAGATGCACTCGTCCTAATCAAGGAGAAAATCTTCCACCGTCTAAATGGAAATTAGGGGGTGAATGGCGCACATATCCCGGCACTGATGGCATAGCGAGAGTTGCGTCAATACGCACTTCTTCAGGCGTCATTCGTCGCACCTTCACAAAATTAAGTGTCCGTTACCCGTGCAAGAGAAAACTGTAAGCGAAAAAACTGTGTGAAAAGACAAGCCTGTATACGATTTAAATGTAACCAGTATTTATAGGTTTTCAACATCACTCAAAGTGCATTAATTTGTTTTGTTTTAAAGTCTCGTATATGTTTGAGTTTATGCATTTAAAATATTTAGTTTAGACATCTTTTTACAAATCGCAGCCAAAGCTATTAGCCAAAGGCAATCATTTGCGTTATAGTTCTTCTTAAAATTAAGTTCTTGTTCAAACGATTAGCAAGTTTGTCCATATACTTAATGTAATTTATACTAAGTTGTTGGTTCAAAGTTTATGTTATGTTAAAGGCGATCCTTTAATATGGGGGGGGTATTATGTTAAGTAATTATTTAAGTTGACCAGCCGGGCCCGCGCTCGAATATTGTTGGCTATATGGGCCCGCGTTCTCGCACACGGCGCTACATGTATGCGCTGACAGCGCCACACGCGTTCTTGTTGAGAAACGCGAGAGAGAAAAGTAAAGTTCTACGAGCACATTCGCCTTCGTTTTTGTTAAATTTCATACGTGAAACCCAGCGTAATCCAAAACAATTGTGTTATTTGGTTTTCAAATCTATAGCCTAAGTAGCACGTTCTATCAATATAATCATCAAAATTTGTTGTTAAAATATCAAATTTGTGTGTCGGGTTAATAATTTTGTTTTTTAAAGAATTTATAATCATCACTAAATCTCTTAATAGCTTAGTTGGATCACTAATATTGCTCTCGAAGCTCTTGTTTAACATTTGCAGTTCTAATAAAATCGGTTTAAGAAATAGCAAGAAAACATAATGAAGTTTATCATTATACATTTGGTATAAATTTTCAGCCATATAGCATTTTTTTCAGAATTTCGAACAATACCGAAAGTGTGTCTTTTAACTCAAGCCATTGATCTAATATACGTGAAACCGCAATAACTTCAATGGATAGCCAACGTGTATCGCAAACTCTGGTAATTTTTAATGGTTTCTAAAATCAAATATAAGTAGAATTACATGCTTTATTAACTTTCAATTAAATTAATAATCAAAATATAAATTAAAATTTACGATTGCGAATTACCATGCCATTATTGATTGTTTCATACAATTGTTTATATGCTGACTGGCGACTAGGAGCTTTTGCTGAACCAATTGTATGTTTCGTAAACTAAAAATTCTAGATTTCTTGGAATGCATTCTTTACAAGCATGAGTTGTTGCTAATTGCATAGAATGACAAACACATTGGATAAGAATAAGGTGAGGTACTTTCTTTTTTTAGTTCAGTACATACACTTTTGTTGCAGCCAACCATGACACTGGCATTATTCGTTCCTATACCAATCAGACTTTTTAATATCCAATTTACTTTTTTAAGCTCATTTTTTAGGCAATTTACAATGCTCTCTGCATTTCCACTTTCCAGTTCTGCCATTGAAAGAAATGTTGACACTATTTTTTGCTGTTTTTTGCTGAAATATCTAAATTTATTTTTACATAAAGAACTTAAGTGATCAACGAGCGCTATCGCACTATGTTGACTGATATATAAGGCTAAAGCAGCTTCCTGTTCTTGCGTTTTGGTAAATAAGGGTTTAAATGGAATTTTGCATTCCAATAATTGTGATCCGATTGCTGCTTTATGTTTTTTGGTATTCGCATGCAAGATCAAATCACTCAATTTGCACTGTATAGTGCACTTACAATATTTGCAGTAAGCTTTAGTTTTATCTGTTATATCCTCACGAATCCAATCTTTTAACTTAGGGTTTGATTTCCATTCTAAACGAAATTTCTGCTGGTACACAGGTTTTCCCATTTTCAACAAGTACAGCACAGATAAATAGTCGAACGTAATTAAGTCAATCGTAATGCAAAAACGTAGATTAGATTAGGGTTAGGTTAGGTTAGCTTTGCGAAGACACATCAAATATGTATGTATACTTTAAAGATGGCAACCTCAACTATCCTACCAGTAAGTTTACATACACACGTTACTCTAATCGAGTCTAAAGCCTCCTTACACAATGCCAGGCAACAGGCAATAGGAAAATAAAAAATATCCACAAATAAGAACAGAGAATAGCTATTATTCTCTGCTTGGTGGATAATTTTTATTTCCTATTCCTATTGCCTGTTGCCTGGCATTGTGTAAAGGACTTAAATCTAAGATTCTACAACTGAAGAATGAAATGACTATGATTGGCCAGTCTTAAAAACTACAGAGCTGCGTTCAGAAACGTCACCCGAGTGCATTCCCTTTCTTTCTATATCATTTTTCTCTGATGTAAAAGAGCCCAGATATAATGCGCATAAGTAAAGAACTGTTTAAACCTCAAAATACCATATAACTATACTATATTTAAAAAAAGCCGTCAGAAAAAAAGCCAGAAAAATATTGTATGTCAGAATTACCGCTATCACATTTTCAAAATTTGCCAGCTAGATGAGTTTTGAAAAATAAATCTAGCGAGAAAATCGCTAAATTGGCATCACTGTTAAAGAAATTATAACATTATATTACTGTTGGTGTTTACTGATAAAAAAGCGAAAATTCATTCCCGTTCTGGTACTCTATTGGTACTGTGAGAGTACAGCGTACGATTATAACCTAACATCAAGCGCACAATGGCGCTACGGTAGCTGTACCGCGTACCAGTAGGGTGTACTGGTATCGTACGCTTACGGTACGCATGTACCTTGTAGGTACGGTACCGATACGCAGAGTACGACGTACGCTTACCGTACCAGTACCGTGGAAGTATTTTGTTATCTGGGCTTCTAAGATCATTTCTTTTACTTCATTATTCTTTTCCTTGTTATCCCAAGTGAGAGCGCTGTGTTTCTTACATAGACAAACTGCAAAACTTATATATTAAAGCAATATTGTTACGACGTGATGCAAGAAGTCGGTAACACGACTGTAATTAACACAATTATAAGTAACTTTTCTTGGTTTTTTGTAGTTTTTTGAAGTTATAGGGTCCGCACTTCGTTATTCTTAGTACTTTAATTGTGGAAAAGGATTTATCGATCTGTGTAGCCAATAAAAAGATTAATGATCGAACTGATTCTTCGCATCTTGTTGGTAAAAAAGTCGACTTTAGGATCCTCTAGCAATACGTAAGC
>JALHBL010001577.1:0-17806 GCA_023638675.1 Camponotus pennsylvanicus
TGTATTATATTACGATACGGATTTGTTTATTTACATAAGCACCGGTGATCCGAACGAATACGAGCCGCCTACGGGAAATTTGCTAGGCGACATGACGGACGAATTCGAAAGCTATGGCCATGGTAGCTATATCGAGGCGTTTGTGTCCAGGGGCCCGAAATTTTACGCCTACATCGTGCGAACACCGGTAATACTCACGAAACTTGTAAAGTTAAGGGTATTACTCTCAATTACGAGAACTCGCGGCGTATTAATTTTAATACTATAAAAAAGCTGCTATTAGAGAGAGAAAAAGAAACACAAGAAAACGAAGAAGAAAATAACAAAACTTCGATAAATCTACGCTTTAATGCGATTCGACGTACCTCCAAAAAGTTTGTTGGCGTTTCATGAAATTGTTACGCGAAGTGAAACAAAAATATGTGTGCCGGTATTAGTAAAACGGTATTAGTAGATTTATCAATAACAGATATTCGCTACCATACGGATATGTGACGGTATAACAATATTCTTATTTCTTGTGCGTCTTTTTCTTTTTTAAATAAAAGTCGCGCATTTTCCGATCTTAGGTAATCTAGAAGAACGGTAACCTCACCGACTTTGACCTTGACATATGTGGTCAAAGTCATGATCCTGAGTAACCTCCAAAATGCCTGCTGGATGAGGTGGGTAAGATTTTCGAGAGGATTCTCGCGACCCGCCTCATCCAGCACCTGTCCCGGGAAGGAGACCTCCACGAGGAGCAGTACGCCTTCCGCGAGGGGAGGTCCACGATCGACACCATCAAGCGCGTGAGATCCCTCGCGGAGGCCGCGACGTCGGAGGGCAGGGTGTGCATGGCGATATCGCTGGATATCAAAAATGCGTTTAACACCCTGCCCTGGGACCGAGTGGGGGACGCCTTACGCGAGCGCGGGGTCCCCTGCTATCTCGTGGGGGTCATAAGGAAGTATTTCCGGGACAGGAGTCTGGAGTATGTCGGCCGGGATGGCCGACATACCAGGGGTATCCGCTGCGGGATCCCGCAGGGGTCCGTTCTGGGACCCCTACTCCGGGACCTCGCATACGACAAGGTACTCTGCCTGCCGCTCCCCCGCGGCTGCAGCGCCATCTGCTATGCGGATGACACGCTCGTTGTGGCCGTGGGGGATAGCTGGGGAGACGCAGCGGCCAGGGCCGAAATTGCGGTGGCACGCGTGGTGAGGGAGATCACTGATGTGGGTCTCCAAGTGGCGGTGCCGAAAACGGAGAAAATGTTCTTCCATAACAAAGCCTCCGGAGCACCGCCGCCGACCCATATCAGTGTCGGTGAAACCTCCATCCTGGTGGGAGACCGATTAAAGTATCTCTCTCCTGCTGGACGGTACATGGACGTTTGGGCATCACTTCGATGCCCTTGCCCCCAGGGTGGAGAGGGTCGCGGCGGCACTTGCCCGACTCCTCCCAAACCTTGGGGGTCCGGATGGTCGGGTGCGCCGAATGTACACTATAATTTCAGTGGCCCTGTACGGCGCACCCATATGGGCGGCAGACCTGGCGGCCAGACGGCAGGCGAAGGATCGCCTTCGCCGTATGCAAAAATGCATGGCCGCCAGAGTGGTGAGGGCGTACAGGACGGTGTCGCACGCTGCGGCAACCGTCCTGGCAGGATGGCCCCTCCTGGAGCTTCTCGCTTCGATGTACGCCGAAGTATATCGGTGCGAGCGGGAGGCTGTAGGGGCCATAGGTGGAAGGCTGCCGCCCAAGGCCAAAAAGATCATCCGGATGCCCGGCGGTCAATGTTGGAGAGGTGGAACACTCTCCTCTCCGACCCGCGTACAGCGGGTCAGAGGACCGTCGCACATTGGGGCAAAATAGAACCTTTTCGTTCAAAATAACTTTTAGCCAAAAGTATACAACCGATTTTAATGATTTTGGTCTTAAATTAAAGCTTATAAAGTTCCTCAGAAATCTGTCATAGCCGATTTTTGATAAACGTTTTTCCTTGTTTTTTATTTACGTGTAAATATGAGAAAACGGAAATGTTCGTAGTTTAAAGATCGCAATATACATATAAACTTTGAACAATCACTCGGAATTTTAAACAATTTGCTACAAATTGATATTTGATTTAAATAAATTTATAAAAAGAAGTTAATCGAATGCACCAATGTGTGCGCAGAACATATATTACTCCGCGATTAACAAGTCCTGGGCTTCTTTATCGATAATGCTCTCCTTAGTTTTCCAATTTTTATTTTGTCTGATGCTACCTATAAATGGGTCAGAAGAAATCAATAATTTATGTATTATGTCAGCATTAGTAGCACCTCGATTACACTTCCGGGTATTATATTCGCAAAAGCGTTTGAATTCCTTGTTTCTCGCTTCTTGAGCTTCTTCCGTCAATTGGCCAATAGGAAGAAGAGCCGATTTAATAATTTTTCCGCCATGCACCAATATTTTATGCACGGATGAAGGCATATAATACCAAGGATATAGATCTACGTAAATCTTGGCTGTTTCTAGTGCATATGCGTCAAATTTATAAGAATCAATTTTTTTCCCGCAAGCCATTGTCTGGAGAATAATACTAAACCTCTTTATCAGTATTTGATTAATGCCTGTAATCATTGATGTTAATTGCGGATCTCAAAAAAATCTACATGCAGTATTGCCGTCGTTCGATGTTCCAGAACCATGTTTCGGTACATCTACAATCAAACCCATATGCTCTTTAAAACCTCTTTGGATTCTTTGTTTTTCGTTTTTCATTTGGTCTTTCTGTTCGGGTGTTGTTGTCGTCCATTTTTTAAATTGTAGGCGATACGCTATATGAAGAAGGCATTCCATAAAACGTATCCACGCGTGTAAAGTGGAAAGACCAAATTTGAAATTGACAACGATTTCATGTTTTTGTCTTACTTGATCCAAATTATTCATCTGAGAGGGATTGGCTCCGCATATATAGCACGTTGATGCCGACGCAGTATTAGAGAGAGCTTGGCAGACTTTGCCATCTACCATTGTGAGCAACATTTTATGATACACCAAGCAATTAACGCCATTTATTGTAATAGATGTTGGCTCAAGGTGATCAATTTCATCTTGTAAGGACCTCACTTCTGCCCTAGTTTTATCTGGCGATTCTTTTGCATATTCAAATTGTATTGGTCTACAATATCTAGGAGAAGCAGGATGAGGATTATTCCATAGTACCGAAGATTCAGATTCCAAACATATTGGAACCAGCGAAACCATAAAAATACTTTCATCCGATATACAATCATCAGCGAATTTCTGTTTATATTGTCGCTGATCAGATCCCCATCACATCCCCATTTTGTGATTAACGTTAAAGACACAGATTGCTCTTTTTCAAAATTGACAGGAACAACATTTTGCACTTGCAGTATTCGTGATGCTATATGGTCTAATAAGGCTTGTAATTTAATTTTGACACCCGTTTCCGTGATACTAAATGCTGCTTCTGCAGGGTAGCACTGTTTTTTTGCGAAGGAAAGTTGTTTATATGGAACCAAAATATCTGCATTCCGCTGTTTTATTTGTGACCGAATTGCTTCATATTGATATTTTGTCAATTTTACGTCTTCTATTAGCGCTATAGCTTCAGTTTCTGAAAACGAAATAATTTCATTTTTTTGTAAGCTTTCAGTGTCATCATCAGTTTTAAGTAACAGGTCGTTTATCATATTTGCTATTTTAGTCTTGCCACTATCGCGCAAGTTTTGTAAAAAGGCAAGTTCAATTTCTGAATATTTTTCGCGAATTAACTGGATTTTTTCTTCTTTTTGTTCATGTAGAGCATTCGTCAAAATCGTCTCGAAATGGTCTTCCACATCTTCTGGTTTTCAAATTTATGGTAAAGTAGGATTGTAACCAGGCTGTATTATTTTTTTCAAATATTTTATCTCCATAAAATGCTGCCTTTTTTCTCTTTTCAAATGCAGGCATGAAATAACGACAAAGCTTGTCGCGTACGACATCGATTCCTTCATCTAGTTCGAACTTTGTACGAACATAATTTACTAATGAATCTACATTAGCTTCCTTGTCCCTAAGTAAGATGTTAGAAAATATTCTATTCGTAACCTTAATGTTATTCATTATTTTTAATTTAATTAGTTTAATGAAACGAACTGTAATGAAATGTAAACTATAAATGTTAAACTATAAACTATAAGTGTAAACTATAAATATGTAAACTAAAAATAAACTAAGCTAAAACTAAATTGTACGTAAACTAAACTAAAACTAAACAGTACATAAACTATACTAAATTTATATGTAACTAAACTAAAATAGCTTAAGTAACTATAATATAGGAACAAAGACTTAGCAGCTACGATTTATAAACAAAATTGTCAATTACTGAATTTTCAACGGAAATGAATTACTTTTACGAAATGAGTAATAACTAAAATAAACAAATTATATATATATATATATATATATATATATTTATTACATAATAAGTACTAAAGTAGAACTACTTGTCACACAAATGTTTTTACATTGATTAGCTTAATAGAAATTTATTTGAAGTGATATTAGGTTGCAAGTCTATAATCAAGAGAAGCCTATGAAACATTTGTAAATAAGAAATCTCGCATGTTTTAGTCAAGCTAAACGTAACGCATATGGGCGCACGCATATATTAGTCAAGCTTCCAACTAGAACAGCACTAAAAGATTCCGAAAGGCGCATGCGCGCATGTACGATTTCTCCACCTGATACATGCGCGCATGCGCCTTTCGGAATCTTTCAGTGCTGTTCTAGTTGGAAGCTTGACTAATATATGCATGCGCGCATATGCGTTACGTTTAGCTTGACTAAAACGTACCAAGATTTACGTAGATCTATATCCTTGGTATTATATGCCTTCATCCGTGCATAAAATATTGGTGCATGGCGGAAAAGTTATTAAATCGGCTTTTCTTCCTATTGACCAATTGACGGAAGAAGTTCAAGAAGCGAGGAACAAGAACTTCAAACGCTTTCGCGAATATAATACCCGGAAGTGTAATCGAGGTGCTACTAATGCTGACATAATACATAAATTATTGATTTCTTCTGACCTATTTATAGGTAGCATCAGACAAAATAAAAATTGGAAAACTAAGGAAAGCATTATCGATAAAGAAGCCCAGGACTTGTTAATCGCGGAGTAATATATGTTCTGCGCACACATTGATGCATTCGATTAACTTCTTTTTATAAATTTATTTAAATCAAATATCAATTTGTAGCAAATTGTTTAAAATTCCGAGTGATTGTTCAAAGTTTATATGTATATTGCGATCTTTAAACTACGAACATTTCCGTTTTCTCATATTTACACGTAAATAAAAAACAAGGAAAAACGCTTATCAAAAATCGGCTATGACAGATTTCTGAGGAATTTTATAAGCTTTAATTTAAGACCAAAATCATTAAAATCGGTTGTATACTTTTGGCTAAGTTATTTTGAACGAAAAGGTTCTATTTTGCCCCACTGTGCGTCGGGGCCGTCCGGCCCTGTCTTTCCGAGTGGATCGACAGGCTCAAGGGGAGGTTACATTCCGGTTGACGCAGGTGCTGACGGGGCATGGTTGCTTCGGTAAGTACCTGCGTCAAATCAACCGGGAACCCACCACGGTGTGCCACCACTGCCCCATCTTGTGTGACACGGCGCAGCACACCCTCGAACACTGCGAGGCGTGGTGCGAGCAGCGCCGTGCACTCAGGGTGGTGGCCGGGGAGGACCTCTCGCTGCCGGTCTTGGTAGCCAAGATGGTCGGCAGCGAAGAGGTGTGGAGGGCTGTCATCGCCTTCTGCGAGGAGGTGGTGCTGCAAAAGGAGACGGCGGAGCGTATCCGCCACCAACACCGACGGGGGGCGGCGGCAGCGGTCGCGGACAGCAGCGACGAAGAGGAGGAGGAGTCCGAGGGGGACGAAGGGGTTGTACGAACACCCCCCTCCAATCCCTCCGGCCCCAGCAGTCAGGAGGAGCCAGAGACTCGCGTTAAGGGGGGCTATGTCCCTCCCAACACAGGGGAGATGAGACGCGGGGGGAGGCAGCGTAACGCCTCCCCCGTAGCCTACTCCCCACGCGAGCGCCGATCTGCACCCAAGCGGGATGGCGAGGAGGTGAGAAGAGGACCAGTCCCTTCTCCCTCCACACAACGTCAGAGAAGCGGCGTTGGAAGAGGAGAGGGAGCTACGCCTCCCTCGAGCCCGAACAAAGGGCGGAGTTAGCAGTTGAAGGGGGGGACCGAGTACCTCCCCTGGAATGCACAGGGGGCGTCCGCGGACGCCCCGCCGTGCGATTCCCTCTGGACCCGGTCGCCGAGGGCGGGGACCCGAGGCGACCAGGCGGGTCCACGAGGAAGGTGGGAGGATGGTATGGCCCCATCCCCCACAGTTAGGAAGGAGGGGGAGGGCTACGCCCTCCCCCGGGATAGAGACCCGGCGGTCAGCACCAAAAAGGCCGCCGGGTCCTAAGCGCGGAGGGGAGACCAGTCGGGGATGCCGATGAATTGCATTAGTCCCGGGTCCCCGCCTGCCCCTCCAGACGCGCGGAAGGCCATCCCTGGGGTTTTAACGAGTAAACCGGCGTTTATGGCCGGGAGTCCCGCATAACCCCCGCCCTCCCTCGAGGGTGCGGGGGTATGCATAAAGCATTTCCCCAGAATTACCAAAAAAAAGGGTGTAAAAAGGTCTATTTACTGGCGCCATGTGTTTGACCTTGGATGGCGTCGCCAAGGTCACGACAAGGCCACCTTGAATTTTTGAAATGGAACCGTCCACTTTTTATTGCATATTCTTGTAGCCCTTCTCGAGACCTTTTCAAAGCACTAATTTTACCAACTTTAAGTAAGCCGTTAAAGTACTTAAATACTTAAATACTTAAAGTACGCCCCACCGAGTGAATCCGTTCCGCACCGTTTTTCCGCCGCTCGGCGGGGGCATCCCGTTTTTATGCCGGCGCGGGATTAATTACCCGTGGTATAAAAAGGCCCTCAGCGTTATCACGGCACCCAGATTCCGATTCCGCTTGCGATAGCAAGTACGATCTGAACCTAGAACCGATCCTAGAAAACGTCTAAAGCCTCGAACAGAAGGTGGAGCGAACTCCTCCTCAGCCGAGCACTCTCGGTTTCGGGCCTGCAGCTAAGATCCAGATTGCATTTGAATTCCGCCAAAGAGGATATTGGAGCGATCTCCGATATTGTCGAGTGATTTCGACTTCGGCAAAAGATCCCGCCGCCGCACCGCCGTTGCAATCAGTTACCGAGGTAGAGAGGAGAGGTACCTCCGACGAGCTGCTCTCGTCGCACGGCGCATCCCCGCGATTTTCCATTTGCACGAATTAATTAATAACCAAACCAGAAAAGGAGCGCTTTCGATATATCGAAAACGACGCTAAGACCGCACGTCAAAACACGGCACAAAAACACCGGCACGCGTCGCGTAATGTCACGCGGTCATTGACCGCATGCCTATAATAGATCGGCGAAACAGCTGACAGGGTTTTTCTGCATCGCGCGAAGCCCTTTAATACATTCCGATTTCCGCGGCGATTAAACTAATGTTCAGTATTTTATGCACAACGGTAACGCCTATATTTAATATCGAATATTTACCGCACACTCATGCCATACATAATACATTGTACATTTACATCGTACCGTTCTATCAAACAGTTATACATTTATACTGCACATTCGCACCGTATATTTATACCGCACAATCACACCGTACGTTTACACCGCACAATCACACCAAACATTTATACTGCACAATCACACCGTACACCGTGCATTTATACTGCACACTCACAGCGTACATTCATACAATACACAAGACACGTTTGTACTTTCATACACACACACTCACATTTCTCTTTGTACACACTCAACACTTGAATAAATCAATTTTAATTTCTGACATAAACACCGAGAAAAATTCTTAAGCTTGCCTAAGAAACCGAATCCTGATCCCGGCTGCGATTATCCGCCGGCGTGCGCGGAGGTGACAAAATTCTGAATCATTTTTTTCTATAATGCTTAATAAAGCGGTAATTATTGAGTAAAGTTGCGCCAATAAGTACTTTTAGCTGGGCGCACGTGAGTCGCGCGCCTGATAGTGTGCGTGAGCGCTCCGCCGCTACGGCGCTATCTCATGCCGCTATCGTGCAATATTCTTATGCGTTGTAATAATGCGAAAAACTTTATTTTGCATTAAAAATCATGTTTCTTCCGTCAAAAGCGTTTCCTTAAAGAAAATTTCGACAAGGAGGTTAAAGGTCGGTGCTTATTGGCGAAACTTTACTCAATAATTACCGCTTTATTAAGCATTATAGAAAGAAATGGTTCTTTTTGACTCAATTTTTAATCAGGAATAACGCTATTTGTTCCGTGGGCACTTTTTGAGTTACACCCTGTATATATATACATACATGTCCCATTTTAAAAACCTCGATAATTCTTCAACGAAATATTTTAGCAAAAATGTTTTAGACAAAAGTTGTATGGTTTCAAGAATTTGTATGGTTTTAAGAAAAAATATGTAATTAATTGCAAATTACATATTTTTTCTTCGAAACAACTGTTTTCTTTACACCTATTGATTACTCTCATTATTTTGTACATAAAAGTATTAAGGTAAGATAATCAAAAAATGAATATTTTATTAGATATTTTACGGTTTATGTAAAATTAAGAAATGATTTCAAGCCTCATAACTGGGAAAGTACTTAATGAAAACTAACTTAATTATAGTGTTTTAGAAAACTCTCGAGATGAGCTGCAAGAATATGCAATAAAAAGTAGGCAGTTCCATTTGTTATAGTCCGAAAGACTATAACTTTATGTTAATTTACTATTAATAAATTTTACGATTATACGATTAAATTGCGATAGAATGTTCGCGAACCGCGTAAAACCGCTACCTCAGCGAACCACGCGCGAGTTCGCCGGAAACGCGAAAATGCCAACGAAGGGATTCGACTTTGAACCTCCTTCGTTTGCACTTGGACTTGACCGCCACGAAAATCTTCCATGACCATATATGGTCATGTCGCTAGGCGATCCCCTCCAAAATACCCTTAAAAAAGAGGTGTTAAAAACCATCCACCGCGGGTCCGCGGCGGACAGTCGTTAATGAAAAATCAATTAATAAAGAGTGCGAGACAGGGGCTAACCGCTATTCTGTGCTTCAAACACTGAATAAGTTTGTTAACACTTAAAATCTAAAAACCAGGCGATTCACGGGAAGACGATATTAAGGAAAGAAGGTTTGAAAGAAACCGATTAGAATAAAATAAGTAAATATATTTGTAAAAGGCCAGAAATTATAATACTAATAAGCTGAGAGTTAAATGGTTCTGAGGCCTTGATTGGTTATCCCGGCAACATCCCACATCCCGTGCCGCATCAGGCACAACACATTTAAAAAATTGAAGATGACCTTTACGTGATCTTCAAATAACTATTCAAGGTCAAATTAATGATCATCTTACCATCTTATGTCCCCCTTGAAACCATACAACTTTTGTCTGAAACATTTTTGCTGAAAATGCTTCGTTGAAAAATTATGGAGGTGCGTTTTTTAAAATGGGACACCCTATATATATATATATATATATATATGTAACGATGCACCCCTTGCACCCCCTTAAAAAGCATCGTTTTCCCGGCATGCGATCCGCCGGAAGCTGCCGCCCGGCAGAATACCCGCCGGGCATAGGCAGAGGCGCGGTGCGTCCACCTTTTTTTAAGACAAAGACACAAACGGCTTTAAGCCGTTAGGCTAAAATCAGCCGAATACCGCCGAGCGTAACCGATGTGGCCCGAGCCGCCGGCCGGCGAAAGCCCGCGTTCGGCGCACCTCCCGAACCCCCCGAACGGGACCGACCGCATCGTTTCCGAAAACCCGTTCGGAAAGGGTAATACCGCCACGCTCCAACCCGGGCAATTAGCCGGTATAAAAAGGCCACATTTCGGCACCTAATCACCCATTTTTCCGATTCTGCTCACGCAAGTGAAACGACTCCGAAACATAGACCGCTCCTATGAAATAGCCAACACTCAAGATCCGGAGGTAGAGAGAACTCTTCCTCCATCGAGCACTCTCGATTCTTGATACGGCTCATTCCATCTAAGCACTCTCCGACCGAAAGTACGGATCAGAGCGAACTCCGGTTCGATCGAGGGATCTCGAAATCTCGGTCAGAATAGCCAACCGCCTAACGCCGTTGCATAATAACCACGAGGTAGAGAGGAGCGCTACCTCGGACGAGACGTTCTCGTCGGCACGGCATTCCCGGAAACATCCTATCTCGAACTAGGAATTATCCGCACATTTACGAGAACAACACGCTTACAATCCGCGTAAAAAGCGGGGCTAAACCGATCGTCCAGACGCGCGACAAAAACGAGACACGCACTGCGTCAAACGGTCATTGACCGCGCTAAATTGTAAACACACGCGGTATACGAGCATTATAGCGTACGAGCCCATTTCGAGATACATAGAAGCGCGGCTTAATTCTGCAACATCTCGCGTACAAAATCCGTTTGCAGGCGAACGAACAGACGAGTATTTCGCACCCGCATATTATCGCGATAAACTTTATTACATTCACGCGACACAAGCACACACACACACACACACACACAACTCACTGCGTTTACACGCATACAAACCCGCCTGCAACGCGCCGCGTGTACACCCGTACACCCACGCTTGCGACTCGTTACGCTCCCCGCACACACACAACACACACACAACACACACACACACTGTAATACGCATTAAACTTTCATTCTTTTCTTTATTCATATACGCTCTCGTTTATTTTCGACCGCCTACCGAACTCTGATCCCGACTCCGACTATCCGACGGCAAGTCGCGCGGAAGTCGTCCGTGACATATACGAGGGTGGTTTGATAAATAACTTGGTTTGATATTAAAGAGAACAATTTGAATTTTGAAACGTATTTTATTTTTCGACATAGTCTCCTCGAAGTTCAACGCACTTGCTCCAACGCTCTTCCAGGTTCGTGATTCCTTCGCGGAAGTGGGTTTCTTCGAGGCCCTCAAAATACGCGTTTACCTCTTGTATGACCTCTTCATTTGACCCAAATTTTTGTCCAGCCAGGAAAGTTTTAAGTTTTGGGAACAGATGGTAATCCGAGGGAGCCAGATCGGGTGAATAAGGTGGGTGCGGAAGTATTTGAAATCATAGTTCGGTCAATTTTTGCTGAGAGACACGGCTTGAATGAGAGGGTGCGTTGTCATGGTGGAACAGCACCTTCTTTTTGGCCATTCCCGGACGTTTTTCCGCGATCGCTGCTTTTAGTTTCTCCAAAAGTGATGCGTAGTATTCTCCAGTAATGGTTTTCCCCTTCTCCAAGTAATCAATCAGGAGAATTCCTTTTGCGTTCCAAAAAACTGAAGCCATCACCTTTCCAGCGGATGGAACGCACTTCGCTTTTTTCGAAGCCGGTTCCCCTCGTGCGGTCCTGTTTAGACTGTTGTTTCGTTTCCGGCGTATAGTGGTGAATCCATGTTTCATCCATAGTCACAAAACGCCGCAAAAAATCTGTTGGATTCTTCTTAAACACTTCCAAACAGTCGGCCGATGTTCGCATGCGATTTCGTTTTTGCTCCGGAGTGAGCAGACGCGGCACCCATCTTGCGCAAAGTTTTTTCATGTCTAATTCATTATGCAAAATAAAATAAGTCCGCTCAATTGAAATGCCCATGGCCTCGGCTAACTCGCACACCTTTACTCGTCTGTCAGCCAAAACCATATCATGGACTTTATCGATAACTTCTGGCGTCACGGCTGTTTTTGGAGCTCCGGAACGTGGTGCGTCTTTGATGCTTGTTCTGCCACGCTTGAACTCATTTACCCAAAGTCCAACGGTTTCATAAGAAGGGCATGAGTCACCCAATGTAGGCAAAATCCTCTCATGAATTTTCTTCGCTGTTTTCCCTTCCAGAAAAAAGAATTGAATTATACCACGAATTCCTATTTTATCCATTTCTTACTGGCACTTAAAACGGTTATGTTTAAGTAACTGCCAAACAACGAATTAGCATCAGAATGACTTGTAACTATAGAATATTCATCCTTAAGAAGGAAACTTTATGATCACATATACGAATGTCGGTATCGCCCTATTAGTATGCGAACCAAGTTACTTATCAAACCACCCTTGTATAAAAATAACTATAAATAAAAACTAAATAAAAATTCGGGACACAACACAAACGTGTTGTGTTATAATAATGTTATTATAACACAATTAAGATGTTGTTCAAAATTAGATGTAACAGCGCGATTAAGGTTACTACGCAGTGACGTCACGCGCTTTATGAAAACCTACAAATCCCGAGCCCGAGATTGTGTGTGTGTGTGTGTGTGTGTGTGTGTGTGTGGTGTGTGTGTGTGTGTGTGTGTGTGTGTGGAGTTCCGGCTTATCAATTTCAGACGGTCGCGCGTCTCGAGTCAAAACAAACGAGTTGTTTTTCGTCGGCCGCAAGCACAATAATTAACGCCCTACGAGAAAGATCTTTTAGGCATCAACAATAACCAGTATGACAAACAATCCCCACAAAAACTGTCACTGGAAATTGAGGAAGAGTCGAGATCTTTTTCGAAGGAGTCGCAGATATAAAAACACTAAGGAGAACGCGGCTTCTCGACAAGTCGGTCGCTCGAACAACACGTGGAATTCTTTCGCCCGATTACGAATCGTATCGAATTATCTTTATTATCTTTTGTAGCTGTAAGTAATTAGCTCTCCCTCGCACTCGCGCTTAACTTGCTATCGAACATTTGCTGGTCCTCCAAGCCGGATTATCGTCGTGTTCAATATCCTGTGATTCTTCATCAGTGAGCGCAGTGCCCGGTGCAGGTGATTCTCTTGAGTGAATACCTGGAAGAAGAGATGAAAATGGAAGAGTTAATACAAAGACAGTATGAGTTGCACGGGCAAATTGCCCGCGCAATGCCTCAAGAAGCTTGGTCGGGCCAACATAACTGCCGGAGCCATTCGGTCTCACTTAGCCAATCTGGAGAAGTGCTTTGAAGAGCAACATGCACTTCTTCGCTCGGAGCACTGGGAAGCTCTGAAAGCGCACGAATGCGTGAAGAAAGATTATGTCGGGCTCACGAAGGAATCCTACCTGGTAAACAAAGGAGTCCTGCTGGACTACGCTGCTCGTCTCACCAAAGTCACGCCCACGGACGTCACGCCAAGCCAAAGAGAGACGACGCGCACGACTCTGCCGCGGATTCAGTCCTTCCGTAGTTCTCCGGCAAGTATGACGAGTGGCCCTCCTTCCGAGATCTTTTTCAATCCATCATCGGGTGAGACGTCTCCATTAAGCCGGTTGAGAAGCTCCACTATCTTAAGGCCTGAAGGATGAAGCGGAACTATTAGTACGCATCGATAACGCACGAGAACTTCGAACGAGCGTGGGGAATCTACCCGACTGTTAACCGATCATCTTAACCGACTACTTCGAGAACAAGCGGCTCCTTATGCGGTCGTACATCGGTCAGTTCATGGCACTACCTCGCCTAAAAGGTGAGTCCGCACAAGACTTATGTAGTTTATATCATTACGTTCAAAGCACAGTTAGCTCCCTAGAGAGTATCGGGCGCCTGATTAGCAAGGGCGAAGACCTGTTTCTTCCACCTGGTCACTGAGCTCCTAGATTCGCGATCGTGCCGCAAATGGAAGAATCATATTAGCGACATGACTGAACCGCCGGCATATGAGAAGCTGCAGCAGTTTTTGGAACACCGGTTGCATGCTCTGGAGTCCCTGCAGCCGGTGAAAGTGGAGGTCAGCTCCTCCAAGGTGAGCGCTGCCTTAGCTCACCCTGCACGCAAACAAGATAGTAGGCGCGGCCGCTGCTCTCTGTCACAAGGATCATTACCCGGTGCGACGCGTACAAATCCAAGGCCGCCGAGGAGAGGAAGCGGCACATGGAAACCAGCAACTTGTGCTTCAATTACCTCGGCCTGTACAAATTGAGGCAGCGTCCTCGCAACGTGTCATCACAGTACGTTACATAACGCCTATTCACTCGATGCGTCCACGACGTCCTCTCACTTCGCACGCCAGCCTTCTGTTCAGATTTCGATCGCAATGCTCCTCGCCACCGCTCGCGTCCGCGTGGCCGACCGGTTCGGCACCTTTCACAATGCACGCGCGCTCCTTGACCAGGATTCTGAGTCCAGGATCCTTCCTTGCTGATGTCCGAGTGCCTGGTTCAACGCTTGCGGCTGCCGCGTGCACCCACCTCGGTTATGGTATTGGGAGTCGGAGGAGTTCAAATGGGCCGCGCGCATGGGTCTGGACCATCTTCAGTTCTCGCCTCGGATGAAAGGAGCTCCGATACCCGTCTCAGCGTTAATATTTCCCCGACTCACCATCTACGGAGGCTCTATCGAGGCGGATCCAGGACCGTGAAAGCATCTCAACGGACTGAAGCTAGCCAACCCGGATTTCTTGGCTGCCGATCCGATGGATCTTCTGCTAGGAGCGGACGTATACGTTGCCATTATTGAAGCGGGGCGGACCTCAGAAACCCATAACCCAGAAAACCACTTTAGGTTGGATTCTGTCGGGCACTGTCGATTTACAGATGGCAACTCCCTGTGCGCATATTTCGTCCGCCAGTTTTGGCAGCAGGAGGACCCTCCCGTCGCTGCCCCTCCGCTCATTCCCCAGGACCAAGAATGCGAAAATTTCTTCTTCTGAACTCATACGCGTACCGCTGACAGCCGGTATGTTGTAAGACTCCCGAATTAGAAGCCGTTGCCGGACTTCTCTCCTATGCGCCTTTCCTCACTGCGTGTCCTCAACATGGAGAGGAGGTTCGCTCAAGACACCCGTCTCCGAGACCTCTACCTGGAATTCATGCAGCAATATTAGGACCTCGGCCACATGATTCCGGTGGACGGTTCTCAAGAGAGGAAAAGAATTAGCTATCTCTCCCAGCACGGCACCTTGCGAAAGGTTAGTACGACGACCAAGCTCCTGGTCGTCTTCAATGGATCGGTTACTACCCCGTCGGACCACTCGCTGAACTCTTCGCTAATGGTTGGACCCAACCTGCTCCATTCTCTGGCCAACGTCCTCGTGCGATGGCAGCGACATCGCTACGTCCTCGCGGTAGACGTAGAAAAGATGTATCGTCAGGTTCTAGTGCACCCAGGAGACAGAAATTTGCAACGAATAATTTGGCGTTACGGCAAGCACGAGGCCTTCGGCGAGTATCGACTTAATACTTACAGTAAGGCCTACGCACTATTCCTGGCGCTGCGCACACTTCGTCAGCTGGCGGATGATGAGCGAGAACATTTTCCCCGGGTGCGTCAGTCCTGCAGCGGGACGTCTACATGGATGACGTCCTCACGAGAGCCGCAGCAATGGAGGCTTCAGAGGCAGCGGATAGGTCTCCGTTTGGCGCGCGGGTTCCCCCTTCGCAAGTGGGCAGCGAATGCAATCCTACTATTCTCGCAGGCGTCTCTACTGACCATCGGATGCTGCGCGAGTCTCGCGCCTGGCATCCTCAGGAGACTCACCCGGCTTTGAGTCTCTGGTGACATTTTTGGTCGGATGTCTTTTTCACAGGATCTCTCTCAGTGGCTACCTTCACCAAGAGATCAGTGCTGTCCCTCACCTCCAAATTGTTCGACCGAATGAGCCGATTGCGCACATTCCCGATCGGACACGATTGATCGGGTTTGTGTCCGATCGGAACTGTGTCCGATCGGGTCTGTGTTCGATCGAGACCGTGTCCGATTGGGAATGTGCGCAATTGGGACGATCCCGTTCGACTCCCTGGGCTGGTTGGCTCCTACCGTGAACGTTAAGATTACGTTCTAAGGGATGTGGTTGCAGTGTTCGCGAGAACGGTGTGTCGCAACAGTGTAGATTTCAGAGAGACGTGTACGCGAGTAAAGTTTAAGTCACGCAATGTAATGTAAAATAAGTTTATTAAAAGAGTCACAGAAATGAAATGTAAAAATTAGAATAGAAAATTAAGCGAAAATTAACAGCGGTTTAACAAGCGGTTTCACAAAACGGTTGTGCGAGATGCACGCGGTGAGACGAAATTCTCAAGTGGTTGTGCGAGATGCACGCGGTGTAATTATGATCAAATGCAAAACTGAAATTCGACTGACGGTCTACGTGAATTTTCACCCCCTTTTATTGAGCGTGATGTCGGAGTTATTTTCCACGAGGACCAATGAATTTGGAATTTGGCGGTGACCTTAGTGCGCCGCGCTTGATAGGCTGCCAATGAGGTCAGACGTGTCGAATTCTCGTAGTTGCCATGCGCGATATGATTTGTAATCAGCTGATTGACGATCAGCTGATTGTGTAGCGCGGTCGCGCATGCCCGTGCGTTGCGTTCATTCCATCGAAGATTTGTTTTGGCAAAACAGAAAGTTAGCGTGAGCGAGATTGAGTTTTTCTGGCAAACTGAAAAGTCAAGAAAGTTCCAGACTTGTTATTTTTAAATTCTCGAATTTTAGAGAATATCAGTATTAATATTAATTTTCAATCAATGTGAGTTTTTGATGGGGTTGAGTGATTGTGAAATGCGAAATGACTTCAGTTTCTTGAACACAGGGCCTTGACTGGGATACCCTCTGGATGACGCAGCAGTTTGATTTTGGCGGATCTCTCCGGGAGGAGCTTCCACTGCTGGAGAACATTCGAATTCTGCGCTGAATCGGTTCCACACAGCGTACCGACGAGGAACTCCATGACTTCGCGGATGCTTTCGAACCCGCCTTCGCTGCCGTCGTGTACCTGCGAGCAAAGCGCGGAAACTAATGACAGACCACTCTCTTAGCGGTCAAGATGAAGGTCGCCCCCATAAGGCTGATGACCTTACCTCGCCTGGAGTGAAGGGCTACTCTGTGGGGCCGGCCCGGCGGCTCTCCTCTTCGGACGACGCTCGATATTCTTGAGGCTTCTCTCCATTGTTGGTCGAACTCCACTTCTGGCGTGGATTCAAAGTCATCCCACGCCGGAAGACCTATGTGGCCAATCGTGTCGCAGAAATCCAGACGGCGGGTCCAGAGGGAGTGTAACACCACGTTATGGAGACAGAGAACCTGGACTGTGCCTTCCGTGGACTTTCGCCCAAAGAGCTCGTCCGGCATGACCTTTGATATCGGGGTCTCCGTTGGCTCGTAACGGAGTCATCTCTATGGCCGGCTCCGGCCCTCTTCTTGGAGGCCGAGAATTTGCTGGAAGAACTGTCCGTGACCCACGCCGCCGGACTCGACTCTCCTTCTTGCGAGAAACGAACTGCTGGATTCTAGTCCTTACATCGTTTGTTATGAGTAACTTCATGGTGATGAAGGTGGGCTGGGAATCTCTGCCATGCCAAGAGACTGGTTCTGGATCCGTACACCTCGGGTGACTTTCTGACTGCTGCGGAGTTGGACGAGGCGCGCCTATTGTGGATCCGATGGGTTCAAATTACAGCTTTATACAGCAGGTTATAAGATAGGGCTACTCCCTGAGCAACTCCAATGTACTTACTGCCTAAGTCCCTTTATAGATTCCCAAGGTATCCTGTGGGTGGGCGGCCGCCTCAAATATAGTCTTCTGGACTACGAGGAGCGGCATCCGGCTATCCTGTCAGGAGATTCCCATTTCTCGCGGTTGGTCATCAAGACGTGCCATCGGGGATCCCTGAAGAAGTACAGCGACCTTGGGCCTGGTGCATCAACGGTATTAGATTCCACAATCGCTCCTTGGTCAAACGAATTATCTAT